>JACEVL010006449.1:1917500-2217500 GCA_020284085.1 Aporrectodea caliginosa
GCAAATAATCATGTTACCTCTGTTTCTCTACTCAATGGCTTCAAAAAAAGAATTGATTGATTGATTGGTTGGTTGACTGACTGACTGACTGATTGACCTATTGGTTGATTAACTGATTGCTTGCTTGCTTGATTGATTGATTGTGTTCTTTTCTAAGTTATATACATGTATGTAGGCCTACACGTGGTGAGTGAGTTTTCAGACGAAGTGCTTTGTTGTTTTCAGTGAACTTTCCGTCGTCCGAAGTCGAGTCCTATAAATCCGCAGCTGCAGCGGCCGTGGTATCAGCCGAGCAGATGCTTCACGACCGCCTCTCCTCTCCCGTCTCCTCCAACGTCCAGGACCAGTCGAGCGCGTCAGCGTCAACGGTCATGGGAGGGACCGGAGGGTCCGGAGGGGGCGGCGGAACTCCGGGGATGATACCTTCGTTTGGCTTCACCCAGGAGCAGGTAGCCTGCGTCTGCGAGGTCCTGCAGAACAGCGGCAACATCGACCGATTGGCCAGGTTCCTCTGGTCGCTACCGGCCTGCGAGCACCTCCACAAGAACGAGAGCGTGCTGAAGGCCAAGGCCGTCGTTGCCTTCCACCGCGGGAGCTTCAAGGAGCTCTACCAGCTGATCGAGAGCCATGCTTTCGCCCCGCACAATCACCCGAAGCTTCAGGCCCTCTGGCTGAAGGCGCACTACATCGAGGCGGAGAAGCTCCGCGGGCGACCCCTTGGGGCCGTCGGAAAGTACAGGGTCCGCCGGAAGTTCCCGCTGCCGCGGACGATCTGGGACGGAGAGGAGACGAGCTACTGCTTCAAGGAGAAGTCGAGGAATGCGCTGCGGGAGTGGTATGCGCACAATCCCTATCCGTCGCCGAGGGAGAAGAGGGAACTGGCCGAAGCGACCGGACTGACGACGACACAGGTCAGCAACTGGTTCAAGAACAGGAGACAGAGGGACAGAGCCAACGAATCAAAAGACAGGTATTGTATTGTATTGTATTGTATTGTATCTAAAGATTTATATAGCGCCTCTCTCAGAATAACTATTCAGAAGGGCTCTATACACGCACTACACGGATACACATATACCTCTTTGGATGCACGTGAATATTAAAACTATAATTGTAAATGCAGCTACTATTTAGACTACGAGAGCTTCGTACATGGATTGACAGGTATAGGCTGCACATAGCGGTGGTGTAGGGGTATGTTCGGTGCCTTGCAACCCGAGGGTTGCGGGTTCGAATCCACCTCAAGCCGTCGCGTAGGGACCCTGGGCAAGTCCTTCACTCGCAATTGCTCATGCGCTTCGGCGTGAAACTCCAATTCAGTGTCCGCGCTGTAGTCGGGAGCGCCTCTGAGTAGAAATCTTGAAGGGGCGCTATAACAAGTGCTCATACATACATACATACATACATACGTACATACATACATACATACATACATACATACATACATATACATACATACATACATACATACATACATACATACATACATACATACATACATCATACATACATACATACATACATACATAGGCCTACATACATACATACATGTGCCTCTTTTAATGCACGTGAATATTAAAACTATAATTGTAAATGCAGCTACTATTTAAAGACTACGAGAGCTTCATGGATTGGCAGGTATAGGCTGCACGTAGCTATCTGTAAACTTAATTGTCTTCATTGAACGAAGGGGAAATTACCTGTGGAGTGTCGACCCTCATCATACCTCTTGCGGATACCATTGTCTGGCTCAAGTCTCATTGTCTTATATAGAGGTATACTTATTTGTATTATAAACATTAGTATTGGCGCTGACTCTTTTCCTCCGCTGACCGAGCACATATCTTGCGCCGTCGGATCGAGTGACGAACTGACGGACGGACGGACGGAAGGAAGGACGGGCGATGGATAGAATTTAAAAGGTTTCCGAGTGCACAAATATTTCCCACTTCTCTCAGCATTCCACTTAACTCCACGCCAAGATGCTGATGGAAGTCACAAGCACAGTTTACGTATCCATATATACACCATACACACACATGCTTCTCCTCTTTCACATACATACCTGTATATAAGTCAGATATATAAACGTATACATCTATACATGTATATGCAACAACAGAAGTATTTGTATGGCTTATACATATACACATAAGCCATATGATATATATATATATACATCTATCTATCTAACATACATATACATATACATATACATATACATATACATATATATATAAATATACATATACATATACATATACATATACGTATACATATATATATTTATATATATAATAGGGTCTTGTGAAGCCTGAATATATAGTTTCGATGCCTCCAGGGACTTATATACTTCAGCCATCCAAGGCCTTCGGGGTTGTTGGTTGATATGGCGAGTGTCGGATTTGCGTGAAAGTTTCCGAGCTGATCTTTGTAATCGATCCGCCGTCGATATGCATGCAGCCATTCCTTCGTTGCATCTTTTCGATCCTATGTAGAGATATACAGACTGTTATAACCTCCGGCAGATTTACAAGCTATACAAGCGAAGCTGTTGCTGCTCTAAAGGCTCCTAATTGACTGCAGTCCGATCAATACGCGTCCTTGTTATATCTTCACCGCACGTCCATCATCAGATCCACTTTCAAAACCGAAGCAAACATAATTATATACGTGCAAGTGCGCGAGCGGCAGAACTGTCTCTGTCTCTGTTTTTGTATATACGTATGTATGTATGTATGTATGTATGTATGTATGTATGTATGTATGTATGTATGTATGTATGTATGTATGTATGTATGTATGTATGTATGTATGTATGTTTGTATGTATGTATGTATGTATGTATATATGTATATATGTATGTATGAATGTATGTATGTATGTATGTATGTATGTATGTATGTATGCATGTATGTAAGTGTGTATGTATGTATGTAAGTTTGCATGCATGTATGTATGTATGTATATATGTATGTATGAATGTATGTATGTATGTATGTATGTATGTATGTATGTATGTATGTATGTAAGTGTGTATGTATGTATGTATGTATGTATGTATGTATGTATGTATGTATGTATGTATGTATGTATGTATGTATACCCTTATCTATTCGTCAATTACCGGGTCTGCACATCTTCAAGAAGAAACGACGTCTTTATCTGATTCAACAAATTACTTGAATACTTTTTTTCATTGGGAGTGTTTAGTTAAGTTTTAGTTAAGTTACGTTAGTAATCTTCTATTAATATTTCCTAAATATCAAAGTATTCCTGTAACCATATGAACTGGCTGTCATGCGCCATTGTGACTTTATATGTTATTCTCAATTATCAGGTGGCATATATATGCGCCGACTTTTAGTTTTGTATCTGGGTGCCACTGCCTGGGTTCTACCCCAGTCCCCATGAACATTTTTTATATTCTACATTGCCAATGTCAATGTCGAACTGCAGACATCGTCGCACAAGCCCGCTTGCTTTGGCATCTGCTTCAGTCTTGTCAGATTCACACAATTCATCGAGGAACTGCAAGAGACTGGAATAGTTGTCGATAGCCTAATTATCTTCAAAGACAATGCTTGAAAGAAAAACTATTGTGAGATCATGCAATGTTGGGCATTTGTGTTGTACTGCTTCACAAGTTGTGAGCTTACTGGAATATAATGTAAGAAAATTGAATTTAAGGTCTGAATTCTTCTGAGTGCCAGGCACCCACTGAACTTTCTCTCTGGGTGCCAATTGACACCCAAGGCTCCCAAGGAGTCGGCGACTCGGCGCCTATGCCAGGTGCCCCTATTAGCGGGATTCGTCATCCCTTCTCCTTGGCAATCAATATTAATGTAAATTACCCCATTAAGTGCCATAATTGTATTATGTTGGTTCAGCACATAAACTTGAAATTGAAATTGAATGTATGTCTGTCTTACTGCCGTCCTCTGTCTCTATATACATATATGTGGTTGTTTGTGTGTTTGAGTGCATGTGTGTGTTTCTCAATCAGAAGCGTAAAAACGTAATTGAGAGAAACTTAGAACTCCGATGTCCTATCATTGATAGGACATCGGTGGCAGACGATTGGCGTTGATAGGCTATCAACGCCAATCGCCTCAGCCTCGATTTTTATCCATTGGCTTCTGCAGGTGCGTCAAATGACGAAAGTCAGGACACAAAGACATACGACGATAGATATTTTTCTTTGATACAGTTTCTGCAATTGTCTGCCGGTGTCCCGAGATATTCTATCCCCCCCTAAAACATATCGCCCTGATGGAATAAACCGGTTTAGAGTATCCGGGGGGGATAAACCATTCTATCCCCATCGTCATACGCATCACGATAGCCAAGAAGAAAATCCAGTCAAAATCACCAAAACGAAGTAAATTAATTCAGGTCGATGTACAAACTAAAGATACGCAACTGAAATTTTTTTATGTGTACATTAAATCCAAACAGAACGACCGAATACACTTAGAAACCGCCAATAATGTAAATTATAGCAAATACTCCATTTCGCTAAGGGGGATACTCATGTATGGGGGATACTCTATTTAATGACACCGGCAGTGTGTCTGCCTTTCTGTCTAGTTACATGGATAGAGACATACATAATACATATATACATGCATACATACATACCTACATGTCATGCATGCATATATACATACATATACATGCAAACATACATGCGCTTCGGCGTGAAACTCCGATTCAGTGTCCGCGCTGTAGTTGGGAGTGCCTCTGAGTAGAAATCTTGAAGGGGCGCTATAACAAGTGCTCATACGTACATACATATATACATACATACATACATAAATGTTTAAATACATACATACATACATACTACTAGACTTGTGTAATCAAAACAGTCCTACTGATGCCTACGACGTATTTGTGGGTCTATTCAAAGCAGCTTATGACAAAGCATTCCCTTTACTCCCACGCACTAGACATAAGCGTCACTCCCCTAAGCAGCCATGGATGACCAGCGGCCTATTAAAATCATGTAGAACTAAATCAAAACTCTACCTTAAAATGATTAAACACCCTACTGCCGCTAATAAAGCGAAGTATATTAATTACAGAAATAAATTCAAATCGCTTAGAATTAAAACCGAAAAAATTACTATGCCTCAGAATTTCAAAAATATAATAGCGACTTGAAACATACCTGGAAAATTATTAGGTCCATTCTTAACACATCCAATAACAACACAAAAATTGATGAACTATGTATTAACGGTGTTAAAATAACGGACGCAGAAATTATGGCTGAAAGATTCAACTCTTACTTCTCGAGCATTGCTCAAACCCTATCCGACAAAATTCCGGTCTCTCAACAAAGCTTCCAATCTTATATGATGCCGTCTCTTCCTGATTCCTTTGCCCTAACTTCTACAACCCCTGAGGAGCTTATTTCCATTAATCAGTCTCTCAAACTTACTCATAGCTCTGGCCCTGATGATATAAACCCATACCCTACTAGTGCAATATTAAATCTTCTCGCTACTCCTCTATCGGAAATCATAAACTCCTCTTTTGCCACTGGAATTGTCCCGCCTGCCTTGAAAATAGCCAGAGTCACACCAATTTATAAACAGGGTGAAAAATCTGAACTAGGCAATTATAGGCCCATATCTGTTTTACCTTATTTTTCTAAACTGATTGAAAGAGCTATGTATAATAGACTGTACGACTACGTTACTAAAATGAAAATCCTATATTTAAACCAACACGGATTTCAGGCTGGAAATTCAACTGCCATGTCTCTCTTGAATATCCAAGATAAAATATCGCAAGCTATTGAAAATAACGAGTATTCTGTTGGAATATTTCTCGACCTTTCAAAAGCGTTCGATTCCGTAGATCATAAAATCCTTTTGAAAAAATTAGATAATTATGGAATTCGAGGGTTACCACTCCTTTGGTTCAAAAATTATCTGGATAATAGACAACAACAGGTCCAATGCAATAATAAAGTATCGAAATTTCGCCTTATTGAATTTGGTGTTCCTCAAGGTTCCATTCTGGGGCCACTATTATTTTTACTTTATATAAATGATCTACCTCATGTTTCCTCTTTATTGCACTTTGAGTTGTTTGCTGATGATTCAAACGTTTTTATCTCACACAAGTCCCACGAAAACCTATTCCAAATTATGAACCTTGAACTACCCCTTGTGGGTGACTGGTTCAAAGCAAACAGACTTTCTCTAAACTTAAGCAAAACATCCTTTATTCTATTTAATTCTCACAGAAAAATCCCCCCTACGCAAACACCCCCATTACTAATTGACGGTGTACTCATTCCTCAAATTACTAAAGTCAATTTTCTTGGTGTTGTGATCGATCAAAACATGACCTGGAAAGAACATATTTCTCAAATATCGATTAAATTGGCCTAAAACACCGGTATTTTATCGCGCATTTCGTATAAATTACCCATCCACATTTTAACTAACCTATATTACTCATTAATCCATCCGTACTTAGCATATTGTAATATAGTCTGGGCCTCGAACTACACCTCACGACTTACACGCTTGATTATCTTACAGAAAAGAGCCGTTCGAATAATTACTAAATCTGATTATAAGTGTCATACTGCTCAACTTTTCCTCCTCCACGGCATTTTAACATTAGATAAGATTAGAATATTGCAAACTGGTGAATTTATGTTTCGTTATAAACACGGTTTTTTACCTAACACCTTCACTAACTATTTTAAAACTGGATCCGCCACTCATTCTTACAGTACCAGAACAGCCTCCAATTATAGACCGATTTTTGCTCACACAAACACTCGCAAATTCTCTATTAAGATAACTGGTCCTACTGTTTGGAACAATCTTCCTGCCGACATTCTTAGCGCGTCTCATCTCCTCCTATTTAAAAAACTTCTGCGTGCCCACCTACTAACTTTAAATATATAACTGCTTTTAATCTTCTGTTTGTTTATTAAAGAACTTTTAAGCATTAGACAATGCTAATTATGTGATCATTTTAGTTGTTGCTTAATTCACTCCCAATCCTGAACATTATGTTATCAACCTCCACCTAACAGCACTGGTACATAGGTGGCCCTGCTTAGCGGGACTCTGGTCCCTTTAGGTCCTCCTTTTGTATCCCAACTTAGTATTACTTGAAATATGATGATTTGTTACTGTACTTTTTTGGGAGCAATAAAAAACCTATGTTATGTTATGTTATGTTATGTTATACATAAATACATACATACACGCATGCAAACGTACATTTATGCATGAATACGTGCATACATACGGACGGACGGACGTATGCACGTACATACATGCCTACATTCATACATGCATATACATATATAAATGTATGAATGCAAGCGAATGGGGGTTGCAATGTTCAAAGGCTTCTTTGGTGCACTTGAGCAAGGACCTCATGACTTGAGGCTATAAAGCGACTGACTTTCGAACCACTTGATCGGTGCCCTTTTAAACCACACGGCATCAATGTCGAGCATCAGCAGCAGCAGCTGAAGCAGAAGTGGCAGATGGAGCGCCTTCTGCTCGGTTTCATCTCATCTCGCTCGCGAGGCAGGTCATCGAGTGCAAGCGAAAGTATTTTGACGAGTGGAAGCGAAAACAAGTCAAAAATTCAACCGGTGCTTTTCCCGAGGGTCATTCGGTAAAAACTATATATATATATAATTATATATATATATACGCGTGCACTTGTATATACGGAATTATACACACGGAAGACCTCGATGCATTGAAGAATAAGTTGCTGTAAATAGACCACTCACTTCATAAGTCGCATCTGTTTAGATCTGTTGGGTAGTCACGTTTAGCGCCTTCGTGAGTTTCTTGTAAGGCGCTATATAAATGGCAATATACATACATACTTACATACATACATAGACGATACTCTGTACTACTATATATAGTGACTACAGTGTATATACTCTTCTTTAATGCACTTTCCAATGTATAATATGCATCAATTATAAGTCAACTGCATGCACGCTTGACAATATCAACATTCATACTTTGTGTCGGAAGCGCTCTATTTTGCGCCATGTATCATTCGTGTTGTGTGATTTCATCTGTAGGAGTTCAAGCGCCGTCGATTGCAGTGTCTCTGACTTCGAGGACGAGCAGTCGCCGCCGACCGAGACCGGCATCAAGTCAGAGTCGTCCTCCTATTCACCGTCGACAGGCCATCACCATCACCGTCATCAGTCAAAGCAACAGCATCCTCAGCAGCCGAGGGATAATGAGCTTCAGAAGGTCAACGAAGATGCCAACAGTTCGGCATCTTCGTCGGCTTCCCAGTTTCCCTGCAACCAGGGAGTCTACGGCCCCGCGGCTCCTGTCTCAGCAGCCTCACCTCCATCACCCGAAGGGCCTCGCAATCACGCGCAACTTAACCAGCATCAAAATGGTCACCATCCTCAGCAACTACAACATCAGCAGCAGCTGCCGTCTTCTCACTCGTACTACTCGTTCTCATCTCACTTTCGCAATGCACACTCCGCATCCTTCTTCGGAAGGAGCGGCGATGAAGATGCGTCGCATGGAGTCAGCGTCCCTCGTCTGAGTGATTTTCTGGTTGCTCCCCCTTCATCAGCAGCTTCACTAACCTCCTCGTCCTCATCTTCCCTCAACAGGCATCATCAGAATCCAGCATCCCTCATGCATCCGTCTGAAAACCGACTCTACATGACACACTTAGACTAGACTGGTTGCTTTGCTATTTTACACCGTGTGTTATGAAGACATGTTATGTACACAGACATGTTATGTACACAAACATGTTATGTACCAAGACAGTTATGTACACAGACACTTTGTGCACACAAACATGTTATGACATGTACACGTTATGTACAGAAACAAAGTTATGTACACAAACATGTTATGACATGTACACGTTATGTACAGAAACAAAGTTCTGTACACAAACATGTTATGACATGTAGTATGTACACGGTATGTACAGAAACAAAGTTATGTACAGAAACATGTTATGACATGTACACGGAATGTACAGAAACAAAGTTATGTACACAAACATGTTATGCACACAAACATGTTATCTACACAAACAGTAAGGTACACAGACATTTTATGGTCACAGACATGTGATGTGTGCCGTAAAAGCACAGCTGTGCCTTGAAAAGTGCCGCTGTTTAAAACAGTGCAATTTGCACTGCGGGTTTAAAACGTGCCTTCGAAAGTTGACAGGTTATAACGTGCACTAGAGTCTAGAGATTACATGAATATTGCCTTCAGAAGTGCCTTTGCATTGCCTTCACACAACCTTCAAAAGTGCCTTCACATAGCCTTCAGACTGCCTTCAAAAGTGCCTTCAGAATACCTTCACAGTGTCTTCACGTTGCCTTTGCACACCCTTTACAATTTTACAATGCCTTCTCAGTGACAGTTCTGCTTCCGTTGAAGATGAGCTTGAAAACTTGACTGTTAGATTTTAAGCTTTTGTTAGGTTTCCAAGGTGTTATGTAATTAATATCCAAGCACAGTATGTTAAAGGCCAAATCAGTGACTATTAACTGCTATCATACTCACTAAATACTTTATATAATTTACATAATTAATTTGCATAATTTTATATTGAATTCGTATACACATTGCCTTCATTTATGTGACGTATGACGATAGCGAAATAAGTGCTTTAAGTAGATGCATAACAATGTCATGTCAAGGGTAATATATGTAGCGCATTTAAACTTTATCATGATCATGCTATTTGCATGAGCAGCAATGAATTGACCAAATGTCTTCCTTGACAGTCATTTATGCAAAGTCGAATAAATGTTTATTTTTGATTGCATGTGTACTATAGGGCGCATGAACCGGTCTCGTATACAGTAACAGCAGGTGCCCCAGTTGCCATGGGACTTAAATATAGGTACAAATTATAAACTGTATCAGTTGAAGAACTGAGAATAGAAGGAGGCAGTGTTGTCTTGAAGAACTAGAAGATAATCATAGTTCTTGGAAATTATGGACGACTGGTCGATATATAGTCCGAAGGTTCGATGGTTAGAAGGTTCGATAATCCGAAGATTCGTAGTAGCTTGACGGACGAAAATAATTCTTGCTTGAGTAGGTCTAGAAGTTGGACTAATTTACAGAATTCTTGCTTAAATAGAAGTTGGATTGATGAAAATTACCCCTGCTTAAATGGAAGTTGGAATGTTGAAAAGAAATCGCAGTGTAAGTAGAAGTTGGACTCATGCAACGCTTTTATGTCGGACTACAGAACCTTCGGACTATCGATACGTAACCGACAGGTTACCTTTAGAAAGCCTCATTCATCCATTCGTCCATCTGTTCGAGTGTTTGTCCAACAATTCGTCCGTCCGCCAATCTCGTCACGGATTCTCACCATTGCCATTAGAATCGTCGTTTCGTTGAAGTCATCGTCGTCGTCACATAACGATGTAATGTAATGCAACAGACGTTTCTATGCTTGTAATCGTAAATTACAAATTTCCATAGCGCCACTCTAAAGCTAAGCTAAGGGCACCAGCTTATTCAAGAGCGACACGGCGTGTCAGATGGATTGTCAAGAGATGTTATGGGAAGATCTGAGTCCGGTTGCCAGAGAGACCAGAGAGACAGAGAAGTAGACAGCGCAGCTGCTTTATACCAGAGATGTTTCAAGTAATTAGCTTCCAAGTATACCAGTACAAGTACCTGAAACTGTACTCGAATTGTACTCAAGTACAAATAGCCTACAAGTATACCAAGTACTACATCTCTGCTTTGTATGAGCATGAAAGGCACTGTACATGTATACATGTACAGTGCCTTTCATGCTCGTCCCAAAAGCGCTGGCATGTAGATACACAGTGGACTAAAAGACGTCAACCAAATATGTGACGTATACAACAACTGTTGCTGTTAGGCTTACTCAATGTTGGCGACGATAACAAAGATTGCAGTGACAATGGTATAATGATGTTGGGGTTATAATGTTATTAATTATAAAAAAAAATTAATAATAAATTGAGACGAGGACAGTTAGGCTAGTTCCAAATAAATATTTGCTCCTGTAGGCTACCAATGTCTATTTCCTCTTAGGTCATATTCATCTTACGTTAGATATATGAAGTTGTAACAAAAGATAATATGTAATAATAATTAATTAAATTAAATATTATGAATAACAATAGGTAGCCTATTTGACTTCTTAGGCGAACTATTGAGCTATATATATAAATGCATTTGCGTGAAGTATTACGAATCATGTTGATGATCTATACGTATAATCGTATATAGTTCTGTTTTTTTTTGAAGATTTTTTTAGGCTTTTGACAATAAAAGTACGTCTATCGGTATGCAAGACAAGTTTATTAAGTGTATTCATTGGCTATACAAATGCCTTTCTGTTCTATTATTTTTGTCCTTTGTGCATTGTAGTCCTAATCTTTATCCTTCTCGTCGTCCTCGTCTGTCTCCTCTTTCTTCTTACTCCTTTTTATATTGTTAATCTCTTGTGTCTCTTGTTTTAGTAGTGCTAGTAAGAAGCAAGTTACAATAATCTAGGCGACTGGAGATCAAGGGGAGCAATGGACTAGACAAACGACCGATAAAAAGGAGTTAATTTATTCGTACCATCGTCGCCAAATGGCTTGCGTCAAGAACTGATGATGATGCTGATGATGATGATGCTGCTGCTGATGATGAATCATGATGACGACGACGACGATGATGACGACGATGATGATGATGATATGCGCATACATATACACATACAAATGAAATACATATAAATATAAAAGTTCATTACAGCGAAAAAGACTTAGAATGAATAATTGGACGGCACTTCACATACATTTGGATTAGTAACAAGAGAACAAAGGCAGCTGAAGGACTACGTTGGATAGATAACATAAATGAGGGCATAACATCACTTGGACTAACACTAAAGGGAGCAATAGACTTAACAGATGACCGAAAACAATGGGATAATTTATTCGTACCCATCGCCGCAAATGGCTGGCGTCATGGGTTGGTGATAATGATGATTATACATATACTTATATCTATAAGAAAGCAATGCACATACATACTGTTCATATATATAATAATTATTATAATTATACACGCATGCCCTTCTCCAACGGTAATTCGGTATACTTATTTAATGGAGACCAGATGTCTAGCGCCCTAGATACCCATAGTTTACACATAGCTACATTGCAGAAGCTTATATATATATATATGTATATATATATATATATATATACAGCATGCATATATATCTAAACATATATGCACGACTTGCACGTGTATGCATTTAGACGTGTGTTTAAATTAACTTTCCGAACACCACACAGTCCTTACCTTATATAAATATATATATATATATTCGTTTACACATAATATGCATATATACACGTGTGTATATATACGTGTAAGCACTATATATATATAGATATATATATATATATATAGGGTTGTGTATTATGTGTTAAATATACATATACCGGTTGCTAGTAAATGAAACGCGGACTCTATAGTCATTATCTGGCGTAACCATTATTGTTTTGTTGTTGTTGTTATAGCTTATCTCTCTACTTCGTTCGTGCTCAGTTTCCTCAGTATCGCTGTCAGACCATCAGGAGCCCTCTGCAACCCCCCTCCCTCGCTCCCTCCCTCCTTCCGACTCTGATTTGGGACGTTGACAGCTACAGCAACAGAGGATTCTATTAGGGGTGGAAGGGGAGACGGGGGAGGGGACAGGGAGGATGGAGGGAAGCAGGGAGGGAAGCGGGTACTTATCGGACATCCGATACTCGACTGTGCGGCCACTCCCATATGTCTTGCTCCGGTTACTGGTTGTTGAAATTTTGACAGCTGCAAGCGTTCCGAGAGGAGATATACGCCGAGTGTATTATGTATAGGGTGTATATACATGTATGTGCATTGCCATTGTATCGGAATCTATAGGACACGTATACAAACATACATACACGATACATGCATGCATACACACGTACATACATGCATACATGAATACATTCAGACATACATATACATACATGTGTACATACATACAGACATACATACATACATACATACATACATACATACAGGCATACAGGCATGGATACTTATATGGATACATACATGTACATACATACACACACAAATATATACCTGCACACAGCACACATACATACAAACATGTGAACATACATACATACATACATACATACATACATACATTACATACTTATATACATAAGAACATACATACATAAATGCATAAAGACCTACATGCATGCATGCATACATACACACATGTGTAAATGCATACATACATACATACATACATACATACATAAGCACAAATACATGCATGCATGCATACATACAGACAAACTTACGCAAATGCACGCATACATACATGCATATACATACATAGACACATACACACATAAACTCGTACATACAAGCATGCATGCATGTATACATACATACATACATACATATATGCACAAATGCACCCATACATGCATATATATACACCGTGAGGCATAAAAAAGGAAGCCCCTACAAAATCGTTATTATTTTAACAATATTCAAACAATGTCAATGAAATTCGTGAACTTTATAGCTAAATAGCTGGCAATGTAAAAAAATTTACAATTTGTACTCAAACTGTCCGCCTTCAGCTTCTACGCATGCGCGAAGTCGCTTGCGCCATTCACGCACCGCCGAGTCAATAATTCGTTGGTCAAGATCGTTCCAAGCTTGCACGATTCGCTTATGAAGACTTTCAACATCACGGACCTTTGCTTTGTACACCATTTCCTGCATGCATCCCCATATTTGATAATCTACGGGATTCAGATCTCGGCTGTTAGGGGGCCATAGTATTGGAATTATGAAGTCAGGCGTTTCATTCGTCAGAAGTGCAACCGTTTCTCGAGCTCTGTGCACTGGAGCACCATCTTGCTGGAAAATGTAAAATTCAGAGAATTCTCGAATTTCAGGTAGAAGGTCTTCCATGAGTAAAACATCTCTGTAGTATTGGCCATTGATTTTACCCCCGGTTCAACGAAGTGAACTGACGTGCGCCCCAGAGAAGAAACACCAACTGACACCATCAGGGATTTGCTAAACGTCGGACGTGTGCGTAAAAGGCGGTCCGCTGCAATATCACTCTTTCGAGTTCCAACTGCTACATACAGACGATAATTTTGAGCATTGCTGGGAGAAGCAACTGTGAATAATTTTTTGTCAGTAAACCAGATGAAATGCACTAGGCTAGCTGGGTAGCGACTCAACAAAAGGTGACTGCGGTGCGTGCATGGTGCAAGCGACTTCGCGCATGCGTAGAAGCTGAAGGCGGACAGTTTGAGTACAAATTGTAAATTTTTTTACATTGCCTGCTATTTAGCTATAAATTTCATGAATTTCATTGACATTGTTTGAATATTGTTAAAAATAATAACGATTTTGTAGGGGCTTCCTTTTTTATGCCTCACGGTGTATATACATGCTCCCTGTTAGTACTTATCCATATGGCTGACTTTTCAGGTATACATGATACGCCGCGTGTGTGTATAGCTGTATATCCATCGTCTGGTGTTGATTCTTTCGAAGCAATTCAGTGGTTAGCGAGCGAGTGATGAGAGATAGATCTTGCACCGTTTGCTTCTCCATGGCACGCCGCTAATTTCTTCGGTGCACAAAAAGAAATGTAACCTCCTCCTGCGGGCGCCGGGCGGCGTTTCAGTTGCCTCAGCGATGTTCAATTCCTGTAATGCACTGCAGACGCCTTTGTTTATTCTCGGTTGAAACGATTTGTCGGTGCGAATTACCATCATACCTCCTCTTTACCCGAGTTTGAACGAGTCTCATTTAGTTTTTTTTTTCCTTTCAGTTTAGTTCGGGGTGCTCGATAGTAAAGTGGTTAGCGTGCTGGATTGTATGTCGAGAACTCGGGAGTTCAAATTCCCGCCTGGGCATAAATCTGGTTCGAGATTTCTGTTCTACCTGCGACCTCTAGCCAACTCAGCTCATATGCCGTGGCCAAGAAAATGAAGTCGCTAACACTTCGTACCCATGGCCATGGCAGATTAAGGGATTGCTCTTCTTCTTTTTCGTCTTAGTTAGGTAAACTTTGTATTGGTATGTATGTATGTATGTATGTATGTATGTATGTATGTATGTATGTATGTATGTATGTATGTATGTATGTATGTATGTATGTATGTATGTATGTATGTATGTATGTATGTATGTATGTATGTATGTATGTATGTATGTATGAGCACTTGTTATAGCGCCTCTTCTAGATTTCCACTCAGAGGCGCTCCCGACTACAGCGCGGACACTGAATCGGAGTTTCACGCCGAAGCGCATGAGCAATTGCGAGTGAAGGACTTGCCCAGGGTCCCTACGCAGCGGCTTGAGGTGGATTCTAACCCGCAACCCTCCGGCTGCAAGGCACCGAACATACCCCTACACCACCGCGCCCCACAAACTTTGGTAAACTTTGTACTGTGACGGCAGTGTTCGGTCATTATCATTTGAATGCATCATTGTGGCTTTAAAAAGTAGAGGCTCCAGTGGATATGCTTATCCTACATGTAATTTATCAAACTGGCCATGTTCAGTGTGGTCTCCTATGACCATCGGTAGTGAATTGCTAAAATATGGATGGAAAATTGAAGTTTTCCACTTTGGCTGTCTTATAAAGCAGAGGTTCTTAACCGGTGTGTCGCGACACTATAGTGTGTCGCGAATCGACCGGCGGTGTGTCGCGTAAACATGGTGTGTCGTTGGTGTGTCGCGAAGAATTATTGGTGTGTGGTTAATTCTCACAGCATGCGTCAGTCACTCTTGCATTACATTGACTTACTTACTTTAGCAGTTTAGTGGACGTAGGCTGTGACAATTCGTAGCACTCTCTTTACATATTTTATTTGATCGAAATCTGGGGCGGCCATGCAGTGTTTACCTTATACATGTAGCCTGCACTGTTTATCAAGGATTTAGCGCATTCATATTTCTGAAATGTTGTTCTAGGTGTCCCTAGTTAGCGGGATCTTGATCCCTTTTGGGACTCCTCTTGCGGCCAATCCTGATACTTTATGTTGAAATGTTATGTGTTTTTCATTTGGCTTCAATAAAAGAGATTTGATTGATTGATTGATTGATTACAATAATTATTGTTTACTGTTACACAAACCCACAGCAGTCTGCAGTACACACGTTTCCGACCGCGCCGATGAAAACATTTACCCGTTACCATGACATTCGAAATGGACAAATTTATCATAAGAAAACGAAAATTTAGCGAATCTAAAACTGATTACGCAGAATCAGATTTTGGTAGCTGTAACCCTAATGTGAATTAGTTGATAATTTGATAAGTTATATTTCGCAACGAAATGTAACAAACTGGTCGGAGGTGCCTCGATCCTCAGTCAGCTTACATATTGCACTTATGCAAACTTTGGATCCTCGTTTTAATATGATCCAAAGAAATATCCAGGAGCAAAAATTCCATTAACTGTTAGGCCTACTAAGACCTAAGTTAACATAAAGTCGTAGGAACGACGTAAAATCGAAGAATTAGATCAGTAGAATTAGAATTTTAGAATCATTAGAAACTAGAAAGCATTCAGTGTCAACATTATCATTCATTTAAAATGTTAACAATTAACAATTTTAAATAAATGAATTGGTTTAACTTTAACATTTTTTATTTTAACGATATTCACATATTATTATTGCATGGTGTGTCGCCAAATTTATTTGCAAGTTTAGGTGTGTCGTGAGCCAAAAAAGGTTAAGAACCTCTGTTATAAAGATCTGAAGACCTGCCCTTGTTTTTCTCGCATAGTTGCTGTTTTCTTGCGATCAATCGGTCGGTCTATCTGTCGGTCTGTCTGTCTGTCTGCCCGCCTGTCTCTCTGTCTCTGTCACCGTTTGATATTCCCACCGACAGTGTATTCGGTCAGTGTGTTCATTATTAGCCGATTTGGCTAGGGTACGCAGGTGGAGCAGAAATCTTGAAACAAAACTGCCCTGGTGGAGATCCAAAAGTGGCTGTCAAAACAAAAGGCCTTCAAGTGTGCGTGTTTAATAGAAGCAGTGGCCTTATTTTGCGCACCTAAATTAAAATTTCAGATCCAAAGGATCTCTGGCCCGCCAAGTTTCTGCTAATAAATGAAGTCTCTGACATTTAGTACTGATGGGCGATGGCTGTCTCTCGGGTTTAAAAGAGACTGATCTTCTTCTCGTCTATAGCGTCACCTGGTGACTGCTGGGTCAACACTAGACTGCAAGGGTTCCGAACTTCCGATCGCAGGGCACCCGAGGCTGGTTCCACTCTGCGACCCAGAACAAATGCAAGAGATAACACAAATATAGAGAGCGAGACAGAGAGACAGACCGAGACAGACACAGAGACACACAGACAGACAGACAGACAGACAGAAAGACAGAAAGACATAGAGACAGATACAGAGAGACAGACAGAGACAGACACAGAGACACAGACAGACAGAGACACAGACAGACAGACAGATAGAGCAATCGCGCAATCGATCCTTATCTCCCTCCGTGACTCCGTCTTCGTCTCCCTCTCCTCCTCCATTCACTCCGTTTGCCAAAGCACCAAGCATCGACCCCTAGCGACGAACGGCTTCCTCCTCCTCCTCCTCCTCCTCCTCCTCTGAACAGTAGTTTGTTTCGTCGCCGAGTAGCGCAGCGGCGGCGGCGGCAGGGCCCAGCGGGACCTCATTCGGCGTACAAAGGCAAGCGATAATAGAGATCCTTATCAGCACACCGTCGACCTCCGTCCGTACACACACGCTACGTCCGTCCATCCCAGGCCCGCTAAAAGAAAGACAGAAAAGACGACGGCGACCAGCCAAGCAGAAATGAAGAATGCGTCAAAACAACGCACCTACTATAGCCTAGCGTGCAGGCGCGTGTTGTCGGCGGTACGTGGACGGTGCGTGGCCGGGTGCGGACCGGGTGCGTGGCCGGTCCTGAACGGCAGAGCATTATATCGTCGATCCTCTTAATTCCCCGGCGCAGATCGGAAGTCGCGATAGGGGCTCCTCAGCCGCCGCCTTGACGTGCACCGGTATCACGGTCGTCACGCTACGCCACCTCGTGTCACGCTCTAGACGATGGATACACATGTTTTCGCAGCGTGAAAACATATGTCGCCTTGCACGCTGGACCGGGAGATTGAGGGCCGCGGCTGTCGTCTTGTCTGGATACGTGTTACGTCGCTTAATTAGAGTTTCCCGTTCTATAAGGACCGTCAGGCAGTCTATAGCGATCGGTCGCTCGACCTGGCTATCGGCCGATCAGACGGTTCGATCGGTATTATAGCACACGGTCTATGGTTTTGTCCGTCTGTCTATCGTACGGTATATATCGGTCGATGGGCCCTAAAACATACTATAACGCTCCAAGCAGTGCAAGCACTCCTATCTTCGTCAGTTATTCACAATCCAACCACTTCGCTCAACCCGCTTCTTTTATATCCGTTGGCCCAGTTAGCTACATTGGTAAGAGCATTGGTCGCGCGTGTCATCCGCCTCTGTGTTAGAGAGCGTGCCGATGGCGGTTCGCTTTTTGGCGTGGCGGCTGTTCAAAATGGGCAAGACAGTGCTTCTGAATCGTGGCCTCGAGTCATCGACTGACTACGAATTACGGCACTCAAATCTCTACTTTATGCCTAGGCTATAACATTTATCCGCGCTTCCGTAACTTCATTCACTAACATTTGGAAAGCGTTCTACAACCACAGTTGTTCCGCCAATCTGAACAAAAAACTCCCTCCAGAATTACGACAGCTAGGCTATCTGATATATCTTACGGATTCACCAAAACTGCATCTTTTGCTATTTCTATGCCTGTCTTTCAGTCGAAACTGAAAACACTCCTCTTTCGCGAATTCCACTAGTCCTCCACCTCCCTCTGAACTCTCTCGCCACACCAATTCTAAGCAACATCCACAAGTCGTCTGACTCTGCCTGACCATTTAATTTGGACCTGGAGCTGATTCTCACCCTGCCTACCTATCAGTTTTGTTTTGACTGAGCGCTTGTGAATAACCTGGTTCCCGCGACTTTGCCTTTTTGGGCACTGTGGAAATGTCGAGATCACAATTACGATTAGACGATGTGATGTGAAGACACCAAATACTGCATGCACTGGCGTCACGATGGCCTGCATCTTGGCCGTGCGAACTTAATTTTATATAGCGCAGGTATTAAGCTTTCGATGAACCTAATGCGACCGACGGTCAGCTGATTACGTCATATTTATCTGTTTATAGGCCTACGCTGTTTGATGTATGTAGGTTTCGCTAGGTGGCAGTGCTATCCGATGAACGCTGCCAACAGTCAATTTTGACAATCAGCATGGGCGTATTTAGGGGGTGGTTTTACGGGTCAAGCCCCCAAATGAATGAATTACTCGTGATTACTGTTATTAAAAACTAAAAATGTAGAAAATACGACCATTTCCAATAGAAATCCCCTAAAACTTAAAATCCCTTACGAAATTTTTTCCTGGCTACGCCTCTGATAATCAGCAAGCTTTAGCAACATAGCTTACCGTAAATGCAAATGTGTAGGCATATTTTCCAAAATATCTCAGCGCCACACAAAAGCAAAGTCTTCTGCACTGGCGCTATATCAAACCAAGTCCATGGTCGATGGTTTGATCAGGTCGATGGTTTGATCCGTTCCGATGCCAGATCAGAATCCGGTAAAAAATAGGTATCAATAATATTTTCCAAGGGAGGGGGCAAGTGCCCCCTCTTGACCCTATGTGCCGGCGCCCATGGAGAGGTGAAACACAAGAGAGGAGGATGAGGGAACTGCCGGAGATCTTATGAGAGTTCGTTCCACATGTTTTGGGCAGGATGTTGTTAAAGCTGTTGCACAGAATCAACAGACACAGGCCTACTTTGGCCTGAAAAGAAAGGCTGTCACTTCGGCCCAGATTTCAATCCTATTCTCTCAAGCAAATGGGTACACGTGTACTGCCACACACCCGGAGACTAAACACTTAATTGGCTGATATAATTATAATCCCAATTAGTTGAAACGTTTTATGGGCTCGCTCTCAAACCGTCATAACCTTTAAGGAAAGAAACAGTGGTGTAGTGGGGGGAACGTGGGGGAACGCCGTTCCCCCACTTTTTTCTCACACTATGCAAAATTCTTGCAAGATGGCACTTTTTGCTTACTTCAATATCCAGGCGTTCCCCCACTTCATTTTTTAGGACTACACTACTGGAAAGAAAACAACCCTTTAGGCCTAAGGACCTATGTGTACAACTGTTAATGTGGTCACTCGTGTAAGCCAGGTCCCTGCCAGAATTTCCGTGGGCATTAGATCTATGGAACATATCTATACCAATATATATAATTTTATGGTCTCTATGTACGGGTACCACCCATGTGGCAACATGGGTCCTATATGTGAGCATGCTGGCAGGATTAGCTACCTACAGGCGGCACTCGTTTTCAAACATCGGGAGGTCATGAACTTTCGAGATGGCCAGAACAACCTTCAGTTCGTCACATATCTTGTTAAAACAGTAAAAAAAGCAAATTATAAAATGTAAGAATAGCGTAGGCCTAATAGGCCTAAGGCCTGCGATTCTGCACGTGGCACTCATGCTATTTCTGCATAGCCACCATTGTTTGGCACATAAATTGTAATTGTAGGTCTAAATGTAATTATAACTTCTGTCGTGCCAGTGTTTAATGCATATAGCATCAACCGATTGCGTAGCAAAACAACACGGTGATCAGGTCAATACCCGAAAAATCAGTCTGCAAAACTGTACTACGGTCTGTTACAATAACTTGCTAACTCAGTAACCCAATAGCTCACTTCAGAGAAATTTGGCCTGCTAGCTGCAGATAGTGTCACTCTTTAATCGTTCTTTAATTAATTCATTCATTCGGGAATTTATATAGCGCCCCTTCAAGGAAACTACTCAGAGGCGCTCCCGACTCCAACGCACCCCAAAAGAACAGTTTTGAGTTTAGTAAGGAAAGTTTCAGGCAGACTCCCAGGGTGTAGACGCAGCTCTAGAGGAAGACCATTCCAGATCATTGGGCCTGCCACAGAAGAAGCTCGGTTCTGCATTGTTGCAGTACGAGCAAAAGGAACCATAAGAACTCCTTTTTCTGCGGAGCGTAGGAGGCGACTCCCTGGGACAACCGAGATCAAACAGCAGAGCTCACGGAGGTAAGTTGGGGCGAGGCCCTGGAGACAGCGCAAAACCAAGGCAGCTACCCTTTACTCGATGCGCTGGCAGACAGGGAGCCAGTGGAGGACCTCCAGCATGTAGCTGGTGTGTACGTCTGAACATTGGCATTATTGCATTGCCTCATTTTACTTAACTGCCGGGTACATGTATCGTTGAACAAAAGCTGTAGGAAATTTTAGAATTGCATAGGCCTATAGGTCACATATCTGAAGGGTTAAGCCTGTGTAATAGAAGTAGGACAATAGGAAACAGAGGCTGGCTACGTGATAGTATGTCCCTGATCACTATTACTCCTGGGCCAATGCACAGAGAACTCTGTGATGGCCCAATTATAGCCATCACGTCAGTCCGTGTTTACAAATTCCTGCATTTTGCCCTCATTGGACAATGTATGCATGGATGTATACATGCACATATGTATGAATGTATGTATCTGGCTATTTTGTAAAGCACTTTTTAATAACCTCAGAAGCGCACACTTAACACGGTAATCAATCAGTCCGAAAGAGATGCCTCAAAACAAGTCTGCAGAAAATAATTGTTGGGTCAGTTTCTGTGTATTGTAATAATCAGCAGCTACATAAGTTGATGCATGAACAAATGCCTACTTACTTATTTACTCAGGCAATACTTCAATTTGACTTATTCCTTTGTTACGTATTTCTTTCTTCCTTCTCTCCTGCATAATCTGTTACAAAATTCTGCCACTTATTTCCTGCTTTCTTTCCTTCATTGAACAGCTAGGTTCTCTCAGGTGTTAAATATTTTTGTGTAATGACAATTAATTCTGGTTCCCAACCTAAGCTTATTTAGTTCAAATGTGGTTATCCAACTGCACGTACCACCTTGGATATTCAAGTCTGGATATAACTACAAATGCTTTCATCAAACACAGATATCCAAGTTTGGATATAAGCTACAAATATGAATATTTTTAGCAAGTGTTCATATCCAAATACGGATATACCATAAGCTATGAATACGAATTATATTTTTAATATATATCACACATGGATATCCAAGTGTGCATATCCAAGTGTGAATACAGTATAAGCAACGAAAAATGAACAATAGTTTTATCAAGCTTGGATATCCAAGCATAGACATCCAAGTAGGTATATGAACTATGAATTATAAGAATGATGTACTCGTCAATTGTGTATATCCGAAATGTGGGTATAAGCTACAGATACAAAGAATTTTCTTATCAATCAAACACACACATTCCAAATTTATTTATATACAATAATATCACTGTACAGATTAGAAGTGCACTATATACTTCGGTTACTAAAAGCAAACACAGAATATAAATCAAGAAGAACGTCCAAAATATACACGGAGATCAACAACGAAACCTGTACAACAGCCAGTTACAGGCCATCAACGCATCCAACTTCGACAAATTCAATTGTCAGACGGCCGAATTTCAAAAGTTTAACAAAAAAATAAAGAAATGCAAAAAATGAACTTTTGAACATTGCACAGAAAATCCCTAACGACTACAGTTCACCCTGTATATCATACAAACCTAATCCACGCCAGCATAATTACTTCGTAAACAAATGTAAAATTTCTCGGTAACCAGCAGTTAATTTGCAGCTATGCAATCAGCTCAGGAACATGTCATGAAATAATATGGACATTATAGATTCAACGCAGGTTTATGCAGAAAATTGTATTAATTTTATCTAAATCAGTTTAGCATCATTTAAAGTTAAATTAGTGATTTCACAGAGGAAGTCCCTAATGCAACAATCCATCTGGTGATTGATACCCAAGGATCAAGACTCGTAACAATAAACTGGTAGATCTGGGTCACGCTCTTCTCGTGCCGTCAATCAAATCAAAACTAACTATGCAATTTGAATCACAATGCGTCAGACAACTTGAATTCAGTGCGCCGCAGCCAACTTGAATTTATATGAAACAATTCATACTGCAGCGGACAACTTGAATTCAAAGTGCAGGAGGCCACTGCAATTCACACTACAGAGTATTAAAGCATTCTAGAAAACGAAATCTCATTCGAACAAGCAACAAGCCTCTAGCACTAAATCCTAGCCATGAAAAGATATCCAGAATAGCATTCCGTGAAGAAATGCTACAGTTCTTAATCTGGACAATAAGCTTCAATAGACAGCCCATAAAACTACCGACCAGCAACAGTACCGATTTCGTTGTGCCACAAGGCAGACTTGTTTTATCCAGAGCACGTATAACAGAAGCTGCTCATCAAAACAACTTAGCCTAGAATACGAATAAGGAACGGCAGTTTATCTTCTGTGGCTTTCTCACAACAACGCCATGGGATGACAACCATGGTAGCTTACCTAATGTATTTAATTTGAGAAACCACTTTTGTAGTATCGATACTTGGCATGTACGCACAACTTCTGTAAACATCTAACCACTCATTTAAAAAAAACAATCATTATGTAAGCCAGTCATTTCAGTAAAACTTGACTGCCTGGCAAAGCATGCAAAACAGTAAGAATCATTCCAAAAACCGTAACAAATTAACTTCATTGTCTGAAAAAGACAAGGTAATAACATATTCAGTGTGAAAATTATCCCCTCTGATAAAATACACTTTTGAGTTTTTATGGCAATGGGAGAGTTTAACAGGAATGCAGGCCATCAGGGAAAGAAAAAGTAGAAAAATCAGGACAAGTTGCAAACACTTGTAAGGTCCGAAGGAGTAGTTTAAATTGTTTTAAAACCTGCGTAAACCTTAAAACAATTACCGTAAAAGAACAAACAATTCGAATCTGTTTAAAGGTACAAAGAGATAAAGGCAGTTAATTAAGGAGGCTTAACTATGACAGTTAAACTTTTAAAGCCAGACAGAAGATTTTGCACAAAAAATCAAAAGGTTTCTCAAGGAAAACTGGAAACAGCCAAGTTCCCAACGGTCTGAAATTCATGCTTAACATAATAACTGAATTATATTTCAATTTTTTAACAACAACTGGGTCAGCCTGGAATTCCATAAACAACGCGAAAAGCTCCTGAAATATTTAACAGCTGTCGCCAATACAGCAGACCATTTGAACATACATGTTCACAAACACGTCACAACAGTAATTCATAAACGTTGACACGATGCAATGCATTTCAAAAAGAGAACACACGCAAACGCAACAGGCGCATTGTCCTAATAAGCCATTATATGAAAGAACAAGACGCGTTACAAAAAAATTATCATAAAATAATTATGCTCAAATGCACACTCTAGAAAATGCTTAAAATGTAATCGTTATTATGTTCACTCTTCTTTGTTAGGAAATGATACTAAATAATGATAAGTGGTCAGGATCAACTACGCAGTAACAATGCCTATGAAAAGATAATAATAATCGAAAAACAAAGCAATTGATAATGATCGTCATCACATCATCAAGGCACATACAGAGAGAGACAGCTGAAAAGTTTCTACGAAGGTAACAACAACAGCAGATGTTATTCCGACCGACTGATCGCAAGAAAACGGAAACCGTGCGAGAAAAGCAAGTAAAGGCCGTCAGATCTTTATAAGACAACAAGTGGCAGACTTCATTTCTCTTTCTTTATTTCGGCAATTCATTACCGATGGTCATAGAAGACCACACTGACCATGGTCAGTTTTTCAAAGATAGAAGACGAAAAGTTAATCATATCCATTGGAACCTTCTCTGTTTGAAGCCACACTGCTGCATCCACAAACGAAAAACATGTCATTTTTACAGTAGAACAATCTTTTGCACAGGTGATACAACTCGCAACATCACAAAAATCAATCCAAACCCATATGCACTATCTTATATGTCACAAACGACTTGTCGCAGTATCTCGATTACAGCAGGAGTTCGATTACAAACTTGTTTGTTATCAAACTGCAGCAACAACACTTGATGACAGGGCTTCAAACAGCCCAAGACTTTGTCTTAAGTCCTACAATGGCCAGTGTTTAAAAAACACGTACAAATACAGAGTTCTCAGTAAGTTAAAACATTTTGTGGCTCACTATAAACTGTATTTCCTGGTAAGATTCGAAACACCAACAGTCCCATCTACACCAGTCCACATCTCAACTGTCTAGCACCTTGCAATATCAGAAGGGGAGCACCGGGTATAAATGCATTCGACTCCTGCCATACACGAAGGCATGAAGAGTTCGCATTCCATCAGATCGAAAGGCTTACAACTTCACGTTAACAAACAAGGCACAAGGATGATGAGTAACTGGACCAACAGATTGTCATCAGCAAGTGTTCACAGCAAAAACTTTTCATCAGCAACAGACATCCAGGAAATTAACCACGAAATACATTCACAAACTAAAAAATTTCAATAGATTTCCTCCAGCAAATACATAATCCTGGTCCCTTAGATTTAGCAATATTGCACAATCTAAAGATTTCCCAGACTAATAAATTTGTAAGCTTCAGCCAAGCAGCAACTTCATTCTCAGAATAAAATCACAATTTTGAAAACCATTAACTTTAAATACCAACGTTCAAAATATCATTTTAGAGGCATTTCAAATAGTCGTTTTGTAAGTTAAATACAACTTTAAAATATCTAGAAAAGTACTTGCTAGTTTGTAAGTACCAAGTCACACTAAGAAGCAGCACTGTCTTAAAGTCCAAGCTTTGAGAAAACTTTGACTCTAAACCAAATGGAGAGACATGTGCTCAGATGTAATAAATTCACATAATAAGTTCTACCTAGCTATTCCAAAGGTGTGCTCTAGCTCATTCCATCCCCAGCAATAATTACTTTCATCATTTTGAAAACACACCCTCACCACACATACAGTTGCAAAATTCATCACTGAGGAGTGAATACTAGTAAATGAAATGGGAAGAGGTAATGAAGTTACCATAATCTACCACCAAACAATAAGATTTAGCAAGGAAGAAAAAAGTATTACAATAATGTTAATGTTAGGTGCAATGTAACTGCCAATTTTCAACTATTACAAGGTAATTCAGGCTTGCCATGTGTAGAAAATTTCTCAAGAGTCACGAACTGTTAATGCATCCCAACTCTATTACAAGGGAAAATAGTCATTTAAACAGCATTCACTCTCAACCTGTATCATTCAGCATCAAATGATATCCACAATACCACATACGAAATCAATACTCAATTATGATACATATTCCATAATTAACAAACTATACCAGATACTAGAATAGACAACTAAATGATGACAACAACAAACTAAAATGAAATACGTCATATGCACAGTATTTCATTGAAACCTCAATTCAACAAAATCTACAAGTAGTTAGACCAAGCATTTGACCAACAATACTTGTCTACGGCATCGGGTTTAGCAATGCCTAGGAAACTTCTGCAGCAAAAAACTTAGCGCACATATCGTAGGATGGATGCAGCCAATAATGAGATGATTTATGTCTCAACAGTCTGCTCAACGTTTTCAGGGTGTAAGCCACAATTTTTATCTTGATCTGCGTTACATTCACAAGGCAACTACTAAAAGCATCACAAGCAGGTAAACGCGACACGCAGCAGAAATTCCCAGCTAACTTTAGGTAAAAAGGCAAGAACAACCTGAAGCCTCTTCGCTTAGCCATAGACAAACACCAGACTGACACACACTCAGTCACGAAATAACATTTAGCAATGACGGCTGGACATGCAGGTTTACATATACATAACTGTAACTGCTCCATCCCAGTTGCATCAAGAATCGCTAACAAGAGAAGTTGACTAATCATAAATCTATTGGGACAGAGTTTGTTTCAAAGAGCTGCCCACAGGAAATAATTTCCCATCAGAGTGCTGACAGTGCCTGACACCCACCTCTTCAGTCTTCAGGGCTGTTTGTGCACATTCAGGCCATATTCTACACGACCTAGTGGACCCAATTAAAACTGTAGTATATGCGCTATGTCCACGCAAACATGACAGAATTCTACCTGTTGCAGACAGTCTGGCATGCAAAACATTTATTATTAGCAGGGATGGGCAAATTACTCGGAAAAATGTAATTGAATTACAAATTACTTTGGGACATGAAATGTAACTTCAAATTACAAAATACATGGGAAATGTAATTGAATTACAAAAATTAACAAATTACAAATTGCTCAATTTCAAGTAATTTCAATTACGTAATTTCAATTACTGCCCATCCCTGATTATTAGGATGATTTACCGGTACTCGTGATTATATACTTCATAATGTACACCAAAATGCGGTCAGCAATTGGTACAATAAAGGATATACTTACTTACTTATTTATGCATCTGATATTACATAATTCATACAAATACAGTTTGCTAGATCATGGGTTTCCCTACAGCACAAGCTGAGACGAAATACTACTGCGTAAATGTTAAATGACAAAACTCTTAAATACTGTTACCAAAATTGATACAGTATTAAATGACGATTAGCAGCATATAATACTTTCTCTCACAGTCATCATTTATCTAGGAATATGTTCATTCATGTTGGCATTTTCCATGTGTCAATAATTGTAGAGGCACAGCACACCTCGTAACAACCCATAATTTTGCACAAAACTTCGAGAAACATCTAAGAAGGAGGAAAGCAGTCCTTTTGGCTATCCCCAACACGCAGCCATGGATATGAGAAAATGTTATAGAGACTTCATTTTCTTAGCCATTTTATTGTCGAAATTGCACTTGTTGTAGCCGTGTTGGCTGAGGAGAGAGAACAAGCAGGGTCGAAACTTCGAAACAAATTTCTGCCCTGGTGGGGATTTCCATCTAAAAGGAAGCAAACTTCTTACAGCACTTCTCGTCAACACATTAATCCAAGGTGAAGCAAAACTTGAAACATCTTTCCTCTCATATGAATCACAATTTAAATCAATATCATATACTAACCAGAAAGAAATATTCTTAATCAGTTGTTGCACTAAGATAACCGAAAATGGGTCACTAAAGCACACTTCAGAACAATGCCATAATTTTGGTGCTGACCATAAAATGCTGTAAGCAGAATTTGAAACGGTTGCAAACTCATGAAGGGACACAATTAACCCCTTAAAAAATTAAGAACATTCTGTAAGATACACAGACAAACGTCATTTGCTACACCAAAACCGTCTTACATCAAGCTTTAGAAAATGGTTTATAATATAATACGAGCAGGGACATAGATCGCAAATTTAGTTCAGTTTTAGGAAAAAACCTCATAATTAAACAACCTTATTATAACATGGATCTAAATGTTACTTAATTAATTAATTAATTACTAATAATAATAATTAACATGGCTCCCAAATTCAGTTTTATACGCAGGTTCTGGTGCATTAGAAACTGTTTTCAAACTGTTCAAAGTTTTCACATGAAAAGTAGTGAAACCGCTGCAACTTTGATCCTAATGCCATAAGTAGTTGGTCCAAAGAGAAAAGACAGAGGCACATAGGCACGAGGCACAAAAGGTCAGGTTAAAACAATATTCCAGAAGGTGAGTCAAACCTATTCAGCAGAACAGTAGAAAAGGGAGACCAATTATGCCAGAGTAGGTCTGAAATAGCACGCAGTTGATGAAGCCATAGTAGTCGCGCCTCGGTCTGTTCCGCTTGAAAGGAACAGCCAAGTTTTACACATCAAACAGAAGCCATAACTCACTGTACAATGATTAAAATTCAGCATTTAAACAATTACATTGGTGTATATACATTTCATGATGATATTCACAGATACAATGAAAATTTAAACAAAAGCGGAGAAACAATTCACTCCATACATTGCTGTCACGAACCTGGGTACACGTTTAATCACGAAGCACATCTTACCCTCACATTTCTTCTCCCGCTCGTTCTGTCATCTCTCTCTCTCTCTCTCTCTCTCTCTCTCTCTCTCTCTCTCTCTCTCTCTCTCTCAATCTCTCTCGTTTCTCTGTCTGTCTGTCTGTGTCTCTCTCTCTCGTTTCTGTGTCTGTCTGTCTGTGTCTCTCTCTCTCGTTTCTCTGTCTGTCTGTGTCTCTCTCTCGTTTCTCTGTCTGTCTGTCTGTGTCTCTCTCTCATTTCTCTGTCTGGCTGTCTGTCTCTCTCCAGACATCACTGTGATGCAACTGATGTTGTGTATCCTCTGAAACAAGATGGCAAGTACTGCAGAAACTAATTAAGGATACTAAGTCATTCTACTCAATACTTTTGAAGCGATGTCAGTGCCATCTCAAAGGACACTGAATGTGTAAGTCTTTAAAAAAATTGTATTTCCTAGAAAAAGTTTCCCTGCCATTCACAGCAATCGCTGCCAAACCTAATCTTCAAGTCCACAACGTTTCTTAACAAACAACACACCATAGAAAAACTCTCAGCTACACTAATTCGTTAATTACATGCTAGCCAATTACATTATGATGTTAGTACAATATTAGCACAGGATAACAAAAAACTACAGCGATTAATTAACAAAAACTGTACTCCGAAAACACAAAACTAGGTTTCATGCACACAAAGTACTATAGAAAGGAAGAAGTTTTATGCGACATGTTCAATGTAACATGACCTAATATAACCAAACGTTTATTCACCTCATCTTGAAAAGTATTATCCAACTACAATACAAAACATATCTATTTGTTACCTGTCAACAAAAACTCAAGCCAAAAGCTACCAGAATAGTTAAATGCTGTACTTTTACAAATAATAGATGTCAGTCACAGCAAAGCTTACAAATTAGACGTCATCAGACTTGCAGTATCACCTCTCACTGCTTACACAAAACCGATATAAACGACTGCATTTAGTAACATTTTTCACTGTACATAATTTCCGCTTCATGGTCTCAATTATTCACTGCAGTGATCATGTGACAGTAACCTGAGAAGAATCCTCCACTTGAAAACCAAGCATGTCCTCAGTTCATCAAAAACATCAGGAAATGCACAGAATTTCAGTTGAAAATCTCTTGCAAGAAACTCCGTCAGATCTGCCAGACTCTATGACAGTCTCTGTGCACGCTTCTAAATAATTCCATCCACAGAACTCAACCTGCAATGAAACAGTCAATCATCAACTTATTTCTACACGGATCGTTTCAAAATAGCAGTAGTTGTAGTTTCAGTTTAACAACACTGTGTGATTACAAAGATCGTTAGCATCGCCCTCCTCCTTTAACCAGGCTTGGGACTGGCACTGCCAGAGTACGAGCAGTGGCGGAGTTGATTTTATCAAACTGATAGTAAGTTTTAAAAGGCAGTGGGCTAGTTCATTCTTGCTGTTCCTGCAACACCAGTCCTCAAAGTGCAAATCTTTCAACTGTAGTCCAGCCATTAAAGAGCAATTTGGCAGGAGTTATCTTTTGTTATCATCTGCATGGCCCAAAAACAAACATGTATGAATATACTTAATACTTAAACATGTACATACAGTCATACATGTGTATAAATATACATACATGTACCGGTACATAAGGTTTTACATACAGTGCAGACCCATTTATGTGTGGTAAAGGGGAGACAGAGTCACCATGACCAAGTTTTAAAAGACAGTGGGTTAAGAAGGTCATACTAAAATACTGCAATGCATGATTTATGTAAGTCTTAGTGTGGCTAGGTAGGTCAAAGCTGTCTAGTGTGATTCATCTTTTACACCTATTAATTCAACTGTCAGGTAAAGCCTGAATTCATACCGTACTGCCATAAATTAAAGCTAGTATTACATGGTGATGCAAAGCACTGTACCTCATCTATCGCAGAGCACTCTTCCCTTTCTCAAGTAGTAGATTTTGTCTGTACGAGTTCATTTCATCGAGTTTCCAAACTCCAAATTCTATGAGAAAAGAAGCAGACAAAATGAAGTTTGCTGTTCGAATTTACACCACGTATACACCATTGTTCCTATACAGAGGCAGCAATCAAACGCTCCAGTGAAACTGCAGTTATAAATTTGACCCAAGGAATCAAACTGGTTCACATGTCGAAAATTTAAAATTTGTGTATTTTACATATTTTTAAAGACCACATTTTTGCTTTAAAATGGCAAAAAATTTTGATTCTACCTTACTTTCTCACAAAGTTATGAATGATTATGTGTCCAATTTTTGGAAATTATTTTTAACTGATTTGGATATACAATCACAAAAACTAAAACAATACCCTGTAAAAAAATCCTGAAAAACGTATTAAAACAATGAATTAATCAAATGTGACATATCAAAAATGTGAATTTTTTTTACCAATTTCCGTTAAAATCTAAAAATGAGCAAAAAGGACTTCATCAAATTTTTTTGCTTTTCTAGCAATGTAAATTGCTTACATACAACTCATTTAGATTCCCTGGGTCACAAATCATAAACCACCGGAGAAGCCTGGTTGAAATTCTAAGGTAGGCAAACAACTGCCATATCCTCTTCTGCAGGTCCACTCAGCAAGTTCGAGTCTGTGGTTGTCAGATAACGAAGCCAACGTGCTACTTATCACACCAACACAGCTTTTGGTATCAGCAAAAGCAATCTGAGCTGCTTCAATTAGAGTATTTTACTCGTAACTTTGCTATCAATTTCATGCACTGTATCAAAACGACAATAGTCGGATATTAACCACAAGTCACAACTACACAGTGCTACTGACTTAAAATATGAATGCAATAACAAATACATCCGCAGTAACACTCACCTTGATGGTTAAGGTTGTTTCGGCTGGCTGCACCAAATCGGTTGCCCTCGTCCTGTTTATAAACAATCAACATAAAAATTAGTAGAGCAAACTGCATACAGAACTCTGCTCTTCAATCGGTTATTCGTTGTCCTGAAAAAAATCGTCATGAACAAGTACCACTTCAAAGCCTTACGTATTGCAAGTGGATGTACAAAAAAATGCAAACAGTTTGGTCAATTTTCTTAACGTCCCTGGAGATACAGCGAAAGGTGGCTAAACCTGATGGGCAATGTAACCTGATAACCATTAAAAGCTGCTTAACACTTTAACGATTAGAGTGTACTAAAAGTGACGGGGAAACCAATGCATCTTGTCGTTAAAGTGCTAAAGGTTTTACCCAAAATTGTTATCATCTGCCGTCTTTCTACACAGCTCTTACAGTAACACAATTCAGAAATCCAGACTGCACATGACAAATTGTATCAACATGGTATAACTGCATAACAGTGTCACATGTGTGAGACAATCTGTACAGCAGAAGTTCAAAATAAGCAATCAGAGTTTACATGAAAGAATTACCAATATCAACATTGTTCTATGCAAGACTTAACATTTGAGACCAAGATGAGACGAAGCAACATTTTGGTCAGATTCATCGAGAATGTTTGTTCAAAACAGAACTAGACTTTTGATTCAAAACAGCATCCAAAAAGGCTAGATAATACCTCAAGATTAAGACTTAGACCAAGACACCAAGATCCCCCAGATAGAGAATAAGAATAACACATCAAATATCCTGTCTTGACACCATGACCACACAACCCTGCTTGTACTGCAATGTCAGAGGAAGGGAGGATGCAAGAGATTCTTAACTGATATTCTGTGCATTTCCTGATGTTTTTGGTGGACTGAGGACACCTTAACCCTTTAACGACGAGCGTGTACTAAAATGTATGGGAAACCATAAGCAGCTTGTCGTTAAAGGGTTAATCAGAGGAAAGCTTATTTTTCAAGTGGTTTATTCTTCTCAGGTTACTGTGACATGATAACCGCAGTAAATAATTGAGACCATAAAGTGGAAATTATGTACATTCAGATGGTGACGTACATCTAGATGGTGATTAACCAATTTGTTTACCGTTGAGCAGCTATACACATTTACTTAGAACGAAATTTAGAGGTGTTTAAATATTGATACTGCCAGTGTGAAATTTATTGTAGCAAATTACATGAAACACTTAATGGGACTTCATGCTTTTTCACTTTCACCTTTTGGTGCACAAAGATTTGTTACATGGTAATGGAAAAAATTCACATGATTTATGCAGTGTTCAATATTAGGCTTAACTGTGTAACGTGAGTGCGTGTATGTGCGTATGACGAGTGTATGCATGTGCGTGTATGCGTGTAGGCTTAACTGTGTAATATGAGTGTGTGTATGATGAGTGTATGCGTGTATGAGTGAATGCATGCGCGTGTATGTGCATAGGCTTAACTGTGTAACGTGTGTGTGTATGTGTGTATGATGAGTGTATGCGTGCATGCATGTACATGTATGCTTGTGTGTGCGTACGAGCGTGTTGTTTGTGTGCCTGAATATGCGCATGAAAGTGTGTGTGGGGGTTGCGCAATTGAACGTACCTGAGTTGACTCATTCTTTGACTGCAGATGCTGCGATGCACTTTCATCAGCATCAGTTCCATCAGAAATGGGTGTGTAACAAGATGAATCTTGAAATCGATGCACTATGAAAAAGAAAAAATATATAAAAGCTACCTGGCTTCTGGCTTAAAAACTATTCATTTGTTCAAGTTTTCACAAAATTGTTAAGGAAATATTGAAACACTTACAGCTGTGTGTGTGTGTGTGTGTGTGTGTGTGTGTGCGCGCGCCGCGTATATGTGTGTGTGTGCGTGTGTAACATATATTCCCCGAAAATTAGTACCTTTGTACTTTCCTTGATTTTACTTAATAAGAGAAAATATAACTTGCCTTCTGTACCAAAGGAGTCCAGAACATTTTGCTCCCAGGAAAACATTTCTTTTTCCCTGTTCATCATCTCATTATTCTGGTCACCTATGAACACACAGGAAGATACCATTTATACTAACATAACCAGGCAAAGCCCACATCTAGTGTAACATTTTCTACAGACTGTGGTCATGGCTTATTATACCATAGATACCTGCACAGGTGATTTTTAGTTTAGCGTGGCTGTCTTGAACATTAGAATACTTTTCTCAACAGCCTATCGCTGGTTATCATAATACAAAACCATCACTGTCTGGAAATTGACACAAAAAGACGGAATGATGATCAGACCATGCCAATGTTTCTTCTTTCAAATTCAGCATACAGGATTCAAATTTCCAATCTGCTACCTACTTAATAAGTTTAAGAGTACATTTGACCTAATGGGATGACAATCAATTCATTACCCAATGTAATCCAATCTAATGATTTCCATACTAACATCATCATAATGCACACAAGGCATTGATCACCTTACAATGTCTTTAACCCTTTAACGACGAGCTGCCTATGGTTTCCCATACATTTTAGTACACGCTCGTCGTTAAAGGGTTAAACAAAACAATAGTAAAAATCGTAATCTGTTGGACAAGCACTCACGATCTGTTGGAGCAAGCCCAAGCACAGAAAACGGGACAAAGCAAGAAATATTACTAAAGTATGAAAAGAACTTGAATTATTAGCAAACTTACACATCTGTCTTGCGTCAGCGAAATGAAAGGTTGGCGCAGACTGGGGTGTTCGGTTACCAAACGCCATCTGGAATGAACCGCGGCCTTCGTCGGCAGGGGTGTTACGGGGTAACGCAGTGTACGGTGGAGGAGGATGTGAAGGCAGAATGGAACTTTTCCTCACACAGTCGACCACGTTCGAAGAGTAGCGGTGACTCGTCACTGTCTGGAAATTATTGACGCAAGGCGGAATGATGATCGGACCAGGACGATGTTTCTTCTTTTTGTAGCCATCCAGCTTGTTGGGATTAAGAAAGATTTCTCCCTTCGATACGTTAGTGTCCATCTCGAACTGAGACATGCTTTCCAGATTCATCCACTTCGGAACCGAACGCTGACTGTGCTGATCAACACTGTGAGCGATTATGGCACTATGTGATGGAATACTGTTTGCCACACTGCCGTTACCAAATGACGAAGCAAGGCGATTGGCTGTTCCTTCGTTGTGAGAGCTAAGGACATCGACGCTGGGAATATCCATGGCTATTTCGCTGGACCCGCCTACGAACGGTCCGTCGGAGAGCAACAGTTCCAGGACGTCAAGATCCGACGGATTCTGTTCGATCGACTGGTCGCTGAATCTGATGTTCAAGGGCTCCAGTTCAAGATCCATGTCAAAATCATTGCCTGTCTGATCCATTTTCTCGTCTAGGAAGCTATCCCCTTGGTTGAGACGCTTCGTCGACATCTGCTGAGATGCCAACTGGTTCTGGCCAAAGGAGGCTACATCGCCAATCATCGACTGCCCCAGTCCAAGACAAGGAGGCGCCATCAGATGCGAAGTAGGCGCCGGCTTCTGGTCGACCTCGCCGAGCGACCTCTGGTGACTGCGCAAGTCCAACTCCAGTTGTTGGCCAAACAGCACTGGTTCCTGAAGCTGAGTGGCGCTCATCTTCTTAGCGTCCTCCTGAATTAAAATCAGCAGACGCTGTTCAATCTCTTTGTCCATCTCCAACACGTCCTGCTCAAAGTTCTGGCTCTTCAGTTGCTGCTGCTGCCGTTGTGTGTAAAGGGGGCTCGGCTGTGAATGATGGTGGCTGTAGGGGTGGTAAGTTGATTTCTGATGATGGAGAGAATAGGGCGACTCGCACGTTCCGCTCTCCATCAGCCCAGACACCGGTGGAAACGGAAAGCGAGACAGACGACTGGAAGAAGTGGGATTTTTCGGAGTGTAAGGCGCGTTTGGTTGCGGAGTGTAGGGTGAGAGCGGAGTGTGTGGGGTGTGCTGTTGTGACAATCCATAACCTGGATGAATAGGAGTTGCCGGATGGCTGAGATTTCCATTCTCAACAATGCCAGGCCTCGGTGGAAAATCGAAGAAGGTTGAATTCGTAGAAGTCTGGGACTGGTTATGAGTGGCAGGATAGACGGCTCGGGCCGGGTAGGGCGAATGGGGCGTACAGGGAGTGGACGAACCGCAGTATGCCGCTGAAGATGGGCAGGGCAGAACAGACGAGTAGCTATGCTGCATGGCATAGCTTGGGGTCAGAGGTCGAGTGATATGGTTACGTCCCTTGATGTTCAAAGGATTCTTGCGCAGGTGATGCCCAGTAGGAGGGTTGGAGGGGCTGTTCGACAACAGGGAACCATTAGAAGAAGCAAGATTTCCCGATGAACCTGGTATCTTGTATCTGCCAAATGTGGTATTGACCTGATCAATCATATTCATAGTAGACTCCATTTGTTTTGATTCCCCCGATGCATGCGATCGCATTTTTAATGAAACTGGTGAGAAATGATCATCTGATAGAGCAAACTTATGATCCGAGTAAGCATGCTGCTGGTCGCTGGCTGACCGTTGACGACGAACCTGACCACCGTCTGTAACATTCGCGTCATCCATCAGATCTACTAGACTTTTACCAATGAACAGTTCTGCGTCATTTCCCATAGTAATAGCACGTTCCAGGTTATCCTTCAACTTCAAGTCCTCCATCTGTGGCAGTGTATCAGACGACAAAAGCTGCTTGTTGTCGACAAAGAACTGATTTTTGAAGTCCTCATTATGCGTCTGTAGCGCATAATCCGGATAGTCAGTCTTTGACAGATCGCTCGGAAGGTCATAGCACTGGTCACTCAGTCCTTCGTGCTCTTGTTTCAGACAAATCGATTCCGCCTGTAAGCTGATTCCTTCGGATGATGACGGCCAGTCACAGAGTGGGGATGAATCCTTCGAAGTTGGATCCCGGTTCTCACTGTTTTCTGTTTTCGACGAACTCAAATCTTCATTTAATTTCTCTGCGTCAGTTAAATCCTATTTTTAATCATAAAAACAGTATTTTCATCATATCGTACAAATTACAGTGGAGAATCATTAATTCATTATACTGTGTTTCATCATAACACAAATTCTAATATAACACATTTGGGGACATGGCACCCAAAATTAATTCACCTGCAGGAAATAAACTCGTTAAAACTGGCAGGAAATAAACTCGTTAAAACTGGCAGGAAATAAACTCGTTAAAACATGACATTGTAATAAGGCATTTCTTTTCATGGATCTCACAGACAGCATAATAACAATGTTCTGGTGCACTTGTAGAATTAATGTCTTCTAATTCAATCTGAACTTGTTAATTAACTTAATTTCCACGGCAATAGCTGAACCAAGAACTCTTCAACCATGTATTTAGGTTCAAAGACTAGATCCTGATGCCTTCTGGGCTTCCCAATGTGTCTAATGTCTTGTATAAGTAGTGCAATCACTGTACTTGACTGTATGTTATAACTGGTTGCAACATGGATACGGTTGGTTATGGTTATAAAGAAACTTTGACTTTGATAATCTGTAACTCCAAATTTCTAAAGTGTTACTCTAAAGCTAAGCACAGGGCACTAGCTTATTCACGAGCACCACAGTTCATAGCAACTAGATTAGAATATTGCAGTTTACCCTTTCACATCTAAACTCCGAGTTCGAAACACTGAGTGCTAAACTGAGCAGTCATATAATGATTCAAAGTGTAATAGGCACATGCACAAAGCCAGCAGCGATAGCCAATGACCTCTGTATGATCAATAGTAATTTAATCCTGAAACAATTGCAAATAATTAAACCACAGGCTTGGGTTATCCATACTAGGCTGATTAATGGTCTGGGATGAGTCAGTTACAATTACTTCACAATACCAAATGCAAAACTGAACAACATTGAACAACTGAACTAAATAGATATATGAAACGCTATAATAAACAAAAACCAGCCATGTTCATTTTGACTTAAAAATCTTAAACAGCCAATCATATGTATAAACCTATCTAAGCAGGAAAAGCAGAAAACTTTTATTAATATGATAGATAGGCTTCTAAGTATTTTACACAAATGTCATCTTTCACTACATTACATTACACTAGATTACAGAGTAGTTTGACTTGATTACCTTTTTCACAAAGCCACCGTGTAACCTCATGTGACCATTCAGTGCTGGTAAGTTCTTAAAGCGACGATCACAGACTGTACACTTCACTGGCTTTGGTTCACTACAAAAACATTTGAAAAAACTTCAACATTTTTTTGCATATTGACATCCAGACTATTAGTAATTTTTGCAACTTTAGGTCAAGTGCATTAAACAGCTTGGTTAGGATTTTCATATCCTCTTTCACCTTCCATGATCTTATCAAAAGCCCCACTAATTTCTTTACCATAAATCATATTCTACCCATCTATTGAGCCAACAGGTGCATTCAACTCTACACTCTTAGTACACCAAGTAATACGAGTAGACAATACACTGGATATGCAGCCCAAAGTTTCTGAATAGTCATAGTGTCATCACTGTACACATGAAATAACATCACATATACCACTGTTTTTTTACATTAATTCCTTTGTTCAGTTAATTTCTATAATGCCTCTTCAAATTATCTACTTGAAAACTCTCTTTCAGCCCTAGTAAAAGAGAACACATTTCAGAAAGTGATAAAAAAGTGAATGCAGTATTTCTAGCCAGTTTAGAATGCTGATCTAAACAAGGCTATTCCAGGTAGACGTCCTACTCACTCAGAAGGCATTGTGGAGGAGGTGTATGAAAATGAAACTCCCAATTCACTCCTTTTTCCCTTTGACAAGTCATTCTCTTGAAGGAATGATACTGACAATGCACCTGTCTGTTGAACACTTCGAAATTGGATTGACTGCTGTTTTGGTCAAACTTTAGAACTTTGACAATCAACGTCATCACAACTTGAATGTGATTTTCAAGCTGTCTGATATGTGGTATACAGTAGATAAATCTTCCTCGACTAATTGACAAAAACAATGCCCACAGCCAGTTTCGGAATTTCACTGATTTCAATAACCTCCATCTACCATAATGCCCCAAATTTTGCTTCTGAAACTCACTATATTTTACACTCTCATACATATATTACCCCTCTTGGAAAATTCTCACGAGGCCCTAGTTACAGATACCAAATGACTTCATTTGCAAACTAAACCTTGTAGCTACAAGCGCTTCTACTTACTCGAGAGGATTGTATCCAAAAGGCCACGCTCCCTTTTGTGAAGCATTCGTTGGGCTGATGCCGACAGGCGAGTTCAGCAATCCGCCGCTGCCAGAGTCCACTCCTCCAGTAAAATGTGTCAGAAAGGATGCGTCGAACTGAAACACGCTCTCTCCAGAATTACCCGGAAGCCGACCAGATAGCAGGGCGGCCTCGCTGGCCGACGTTGGCGTAGAGCAATCCAAATACTGCTGGTGGTGATTTTCGATGTGGCGTCGGAGAGATCGCTGGTCACAGTAGCTCTTGTCGCAGTTCAGAAACTTACATTCGTACGGCTTCTTAGAGGAATGTGTCATCATGTGTCCATTTCTAAAGCAAAATAGAAAGTTTCTAAAGCAAAATAAAAAAAGCACTTGAACCAATCAACACCAACAGTATTTTTATCCCTGTATACACGTGCACATATATAAATATATAAGCTAGAGTACATATGAAAATTTATATATATATATATTATATATATACTTGCATTGGTTAGCCTTGCATATACTGCTACTGTGTTGTGATGTTAACAATGGCAAATAATCATGTTACCTTTGTTTCATTTTAATGGCTTCAATAAAAAAGAATTGATTGATTGATTGATTGTTCACACACACATACCTACACACACACACCATGTATGAATAATGGAATAATGTATACAGATAATATACACAAATATAAAAAATTTCTAAACAAAACTGAAAGCTTTATTTAGTCCTATTTATGTTAGATAGAAGAAACATTGTACATTCTGCAAAAATCCCTTAAGTGGGGTTTTCCAATGGTTTGGTAAAGTTAAAAATGCAACTTTATACGACGTTATTTGTAAACATTTACTTTTGGCCATTTAAATTGGATAGTCACGACTCAACTTCGGTAATTAACCACCACTCCTCTGTAGTCTAATTAATATCTTTTATTCATCAGCCAAGTCAAAAAAAATACATTATAATATGTGCATGTATCTGTCTGTGTGTGCAACAGGGTTGGGTTAATGCCGGCAACAACCTATTATTGCCGGGACGGTGGCAATAACCGGTTATTGCCGGTTATTGCCAGTTGTTGCCGGTTATTGCCAGTTGTGGCCCATTTTTTCCAAAGTAAAGGCAAAACAAATGAAAATCATATATATCACTGCACGTTAGGAAGAAATTATACTGGTTATTGGAATTAGGTGATTTTATTAGGAAAAACTTGACTGATTTAAATCATGATATGTTTAAATCAATCTACTCTGTAAAGTAGCAAATCATATGAAATAAAAAAATGAAGCTAACTGTGAATATTCCATATTTTATTACCACAATAATTAATAGTTTCTATTTTTGCCAAGAGGTTGTTGCCATTTTTGCCAAGAGGTTGTTGCCATTGTTGCCAAGAGGTTGTTGCCGGGACGGTTATAGCCGTGGCAATAACCGGTTATAACCGGTGGCTGGCAACAACTTGCCAACCCTGGTGTGCAAGTATGTATGGAAGTGTTGTTCATAGACCTTAGAAGTTGATAATTGTGTTAACTCTTTTGCAGCTAAGTGGTTTTTATTTTGACCATTAATGGTTCCTGCAAACACTTAAGATATTTAGAAATGGACTTTTTATATATCATTTTTTCATATTTTATTCCTCAACAATATTCTGTCTTGACACAGTTGACGAATTGACGTGTTAGCCTCAAGGTCAAGTTGCCACACACAGAGTAAGATATTACTTCACTATTTTGGCCATAATGAGTACCATCACAACACGCCATGCTATTTAGAGGTCCTCAGAAATACTATACTAAGTGTATTGATAACCTAGATCAATACACTTAGTATAGTATTCACTAGGATGATATATAAGACTTTAAAAAGATAGACTAGCTAATTTAGATTATTGCGACTACTATGATGTGTGTACACCAAAATGCGGTAAGCAGTTGGTTTATTAAAGGATATTCGTACTTCCTTACTTACACACATACATACTTATATACGGTAGGTTTGAAGCTGCATACTCTGCACAAAAAGCTCAGCAAACCAGCTAGCATTTCACATGATCAGGCACCTTAATTAAACTGTGGTCCAGAGCTTGATGCTGGTCGAACCACAGCCTGACCAGCATCAACTGTAGCCACGCATATAACCACCATAACAGATTTTGCACAAACGTACAGATGATCCTGTCTTTTAAAGGCCTTGGAGCACACTGAACACGAGTACTTCCGTTCGTCGCTGTGAATGAGCTTGTGCTTGGCCAGTGCACTGGAGTTGTTGAACATCTTGTTGCACACCGGACACTGTATGATGCCGCGTAGATTAGAGCTGCTGACGTTGCCATTCCCACCACCGCTTCCTCCATTTGTGAGCTTTGTGGGTCGTCCTTTACTTCGATGGACCAGAACACTTTTGCAAGATGACTCAGAAGATGATGAATCATGTACTTTTTCATGACAGCCTATAACGTTCAAAGACAGTTTACGGTTAAGATAACATGTTACAAATACATCATGCACTGTAGGGAAACACATAAATCATCTTTTAAAGTTTATATTTCCAGTATCTGATTAATGCCCTAGAATTTGAACTTGCCCTTTGTCCAGTGTAGATCTGTAATTTAAAACTTCAAATGTCTTCCATCCATATCTCGGTTATGACTGCTGCCTCATTTTAAGTGTCACACCATAAGAAACGTAGCTGAATATTTTCATAAAAGAACAATTAGTTTTACTTATTACCACAGTCCAGAAACAAATACAGTCACAATACATCCTTGACCTAAAACACAACATTACCGGTATTTGAAAATTATTATTAATCGATATTCGCAGCACTATTTCACCATAAAAGGCTTCTCTTGCCATGACCATCATGAATAAAAAAATTGATGCATAGTAAGTCAATTCACTCATTTATGAATCACCATATTCAAACAACACCTCTTTAACACTTAACGATGAGAGTGTACTTAAAGTGACTGGGAAACTGATACAGCTCGTTGTTAAAGTGCCAAAGCATATACCCAGAGGTCAAACTGTGTTGTGAACCATCTACAATAAAGCAAAGCCACCAAGTAAGCACTTAAGGCCAAAAAAATATAGGTGTGTTTCCGGTAACAGTGGTTTTAAAAACTGGGTAGGTAGGAAAAAAATTTTATTTTGTAAAATATTTTTATGAAATGCTGTATCGTTGTATAATAATTATAATAAACGAATATATCGTCATCATATTTCACCTTGCTAAGGCCATTTTTGCCCTTATTTACATACCTCTGGCAAGGAAAGCAGTGTTATCAATGTCGCAAATCTGCACCTCTGGCACGCAAAGGTTAAATTCAAGTGTCAACAAAAAAAATATTGAAAAATGTTTTTAAAAAAAAATTTTCCCAGTCGGGCCTAAAAAAGTGACTCGGTCGGGTTACCGGAAACACAACATTATTTTTTTTGGCCTAACTAAAATGTAAGATAATCATGAGCTAGTCATACAATTTCGTGGAATGTGAGCACTGGAAGAAAAAAATTAGGCAAACAGCTGAATAGGATTTGCAGATAAGCATTGCTACTGTAATTAGTCATTTCTATCACGCCAGTAACTAATGCACAAGGCATCAACTGATGGCACACCAAACCAAGCCATAATCAGGCATATATCGACGGATGTTCTGTGCATTATTGTAGTGGCGCTATAACAGTTCTCAGACTAAATGAACATTTAAAATGTAACACATTTGTTGTTCACCAATTGCCTGCATAAACCCACCAGAGAACTAAAAAACAAAAAGAAAACAATAACAAAAGGCTCTTTAACAATGAGCTGCATTGGTTTCCCAGTAACTTCAGTACATTGTCGTCTTTAAAATGTTAAATTAGGCAAATGAATAGAAAAGGCGATAATTCTAAAAAAAACTCCGAGACAATTTGAATTGACAAGTATGGATTAAATTCTCAGAAGACTCCATTCTCAAGACGGCTCAGACTGGAGATGTGATGATCCCGCAGGCATAGGGCTGGCATCTAGTTAATTAACCCCTATAGTCATCAATTAATTATTAGTCCATGCTTATATATATCTGTACATCATTATAGAATAGCATCATGTGATTAAATATAGGATCATACTGTGTGGTCACAGGGACATCATAACAGGAGACCACACGGAAAGTTGCACAATGCAAAGATGCCATGAACTATGGTATAAGAAGCCAGCAGAGAAGTTGAACATTTCAACCCATCAAGAAGGGTTTCAGAGAACAATCATAAAAAAATATGAAATTACAGGAGACATCAGTATAAAAACAATGAAAGGTAGAACACACAAGAACTTGTTTACAGTTCTAACTATATGTGCAGGATACACAACAGGTAAAAGGTTTTAGCGAGGTTTTACTGAAGTGGTTAATTATGGCAGGATATGAAATGCTACAGAGATAACTAATAATAGCTGTAGGAAAGGAAGTGCTTTACAACAGGATGGAAGTACTGACAGAGTATGTTGAAGTGAGATAAAAAAAATGAGGGAGCAATCATAACCGAGATAGGGATGGAAGTCTTTTACAGATTAGAAACAAGGCCCCCGAGGGTAAAACCAAAACTTCGCCCGTAATAACCTGCGAAACAAGATTGCCTGGACATTCTAAAAAAAGCCAAAACAACAATACATAACCTAAAGAAACCTAACTGTATAGGACAACACATTTAAAGTCGATCTTGCCAAATGCATTGCTTCCCCACCCACTTGCAAGCACGTCAAAAAATTGTATTGTATTGTATCTATCAATTTATATAGCGCCACTCGCAGTGCACACCAATCAGAGGTGCTCCCAGTGCGAAAGACCCAGAGAAAAGAAAGAGGTAATCCAGAGAAAAGAAAGAGAGAAAAAATACATGCAAGGACAGTCTGAGCCATCCAAAAGTAATTAAAAGAAGGCATAAAATGCACAAAAAGCTAAATAGGAATAAATGTAGAAAAAGCTAAGAAGGAATAAAATGCACTAAAAGCTAAGAAGGAATAAATGTAAAAAAAACAAGAAGGAATAAAATGCACTAAAAGCTAAGAAGGAATAAATGTAAAAAAAACAAGAAGGAATAAAATGCACTAAAAGCTAAGAAGGAATAAATGTAAAAAAACCAAGAAGGAATAAAATGCACTAAAAGCTAAGAAGGAATAAATGTACAAAAAGCTAAGAAGGAATAAATGTACAAAAAGCTAAGAAGGAATAAATGTACAAAAAGCTAAGAAGGAATAAAATGTACAAAAAGCAACGCATCAAATAATTTCAACAATACCAATCGTAGGCTCCAAATTTCTAGAGCACTACTCTAAAGCTAACTGGAGGGCACCAGGTTATTCACAAGCGCTGCTTCGTGTTGGAGTGGTTGTCTTGACATGTCAAGTGAAGATCTGGGTACGGTTTCCACAGAGACCAAAAACAGGAGGCAGACAAGCTGCTACGGCGGGTTTTGTCGAAGATGAGAAAGCTTGAAAGGAGGATTGAATGGATTATCATTCTTGAAGAGGTGGGACTTCAGTTTGGAGTGGAAAGTCTGTGCGCAGATAAATAGAGGAGCCTAAGGCAGATAACGGTGGGTGAGTGGTGGTGGTATTGGCGAAGGATCCGAGACTTTGCAGAACTCACAGGGAAGATCGTTCCAGAGTCGAGGCATAGTTTGGCATATGTATTGATTGGAGAACTGGAGTATAACATTGACTGGAGGATGGGAGAGAGTGATATAGGTGAGGATCAGGGAAAGCACAGTGGCTGGATAGTGAAGAGTTTGCGAAGGCACTCAGGCCGGGAGTATTGTGGGGAGTTGAAGGTTAGTGACAGGACTTTGAATTGGATGCACTCCAGGATTTTTAGCCAGTGGAACGATTTAAGGACAAGAATGATATGGCAATGCCTGGATGTTTTGGTTTGAGTGAATTCTGGATGAGTTGAATATGCTTAATTTTAGTAGAATCAAGGAATTACAGTAATCAAGCTTGGAGTGGACGAAGGAGGTAGCGATTGTTTTAGCAGTTTTACAGTAAAGCATGGGTCGACCGCGGCGAGGTCACGAATAAACCAACACATGTACGAAAGTAGGAAATAATTAAATCCTGTTTTAGTTACACGAGCACCTAAAGCTGATGTCCAGCTGCACTAACTATAATACATTATCGTAAATACCGTCTGTTATTGACAATTAACCAACTACCTAAACTAGACGCATGTAAACACGTGAATTAGCAACTAAATCCATAAAAATTCCATGGATTATACATCCACTTATATTTTTATACTTGATGGCCTTGTTACTGGTTACAAGTGCAGTATCTCTTGAACACTGAAACTGATTGCAAAAAATTTCAAATAAACTGCAAAACAAGATGCTAGACAATCAGGATATTGCACATGAGCAAATGAGCACACAAAAAAGCCTCACATCAATACAGCTAACTTACCGAGCCAAAAAAATATTTGAAACATGAGAGAATTTTTAAAAAATCCTGAGGAAAGCCAAGCACTGTGCACCATACCAATCAACAAAAGACTAAGCAATCATTTATTTTTCAGTCACTTCGAATATAAAATTCACAAGAAAAAAGAACAAAGAAAGAAGAAACTCAATATATAATAGCAACTGTAGACCAACACATTCATTCTCTGTTGCAGGCCCCTCCATCTGGAATGACCTACCATCGGAACTGCGTTTGCTACCTTTGACCAATCAAACTGGGTTTTATAAATCACTCTTGAAAGTCATTTTTCTTTTGTCGTGGCTGGGAGTGCTCCTGAGTAGATTTCTTGAAGGGCGCTATATAAATCTCCAGAATGAATGAATGAATTCATTGATTTAACCAATTAACAAAGTTTTTGTTTCATTTACAGTAAAGACAGAAGACTATGACATCATACTATTTTTGTGGCTTACTTAAAGCATCCAGACCTTGTGATGAACAATGTGGCTCTATCTTCACTTCGTCCTTGTACGCGGGTGACATTGCTGCCAGATCGCTTCTGTCTTTTGGTTCCACCATATGATAGCCGTTCAAATCGGTGAGATCATCATCTTCGTGAAAGAGATCGAGCTGGATCCCAGAGTCAGACAAAATCAGTTTGTTACCCGACTGTCTTTGCAAATAATCCCCTACGTTCGTTGACGTAAATCCGAGGCCTATAGTCACATTATTTCGGTCAATGCACACTGGTGAGCCCAGCTGGACGTTGGTCCCCATGCTGAGATGCAGCACAGGGATCCAATTCGAAGGCAGGCAAGGACTTCTGCTCCCAAGGAAGTGCCGTACTAAACACCAAGGAAAGTACCATTGGGCATTCTTGTATTTCACATCTGAAACACAAAAACGTAAACATTCCATAAATAACACATAAATGCAAAATGTGCCTAAATATAAAGGCATGTTAAGATAGCACAACATAGATTAGGTAAACATTAGTTGAAACATGTCTCTTTCAACTGTAGTCCTCTGCAGTAACTCAATGGATCTTTCAGCTCAGGTACAACCATAGCAACAGCCTGACAGCAGAAACACCTGAATGATGTTAAAGTAAGAAATTTTCATTTAACTTTCATAACATTAACTAAAAATATGTATAATACATATCCCGTACCACTTTCCAGGTGCAAGCCATTCTGTTCCAACTCTGATCACACTGTAGGGTAACATTCAGAGCTAGTTAACAAAAGCAATTATTGCTGACAGGCTTTGTCTCTGTAGGGCTGAAATCGCACAAGCCTAGCCATATTTACAATGGACTTCCACACCATCTGATCCAGGGCACTGGCCGTCTGCACTATCAGCATTATTACAATTTAATGAAACAATATTTCAACTTATCTACAGTCACTGAAACATAACCATGACAAGTCAACTGAACCCAAATTCCAAAACTTATCTAATGAAAATGAAATTCTCAATTTATAGCATCCAGTTAACAACACATAAAAACAGATCCACGTTACACTAGAAATAAATGCAGCTTAAAAAGCCACACCCTGAACATTAAAATTGAATCAACACTTAATTATCCTAATCATATAAACTGAGCAGCTTTGTGCAATCCAGGCACCAAATGCAATCACTCAGTTCTTACAAACCGCAGGGCACATCGTCCTTGCTTCCAGTCACAAATTTCTATTCCAGTCTAATCTCACTAGTGGCTTCTATAGCAACATTTATCATAATGCACATGGTATCAATAGATGCTTGTGAGATTGTAGGCAAGAACCCTAATCTGTTGGGGTCTGGGGAAGCAGAGTCGAAATCCAATCGGTCAGAAAACCAGAGATTAAATCAACTATTACTGCCAATTTATAAACTTGTAAATTTAGCAGTTCAGATTATAATTATCCAGTGCCCTGAAAACCTCAGCATATGCACTTCTGTCTGCTTCATCTTTCAAATATTTTAAACCTCTTTTGGACTCTAGCTTTAATTGAATTAATAAAGATGAAGTAGATACCAGTGGCCCAGCAAATTCATTCATTCATTCATTCATTCATTCCGAGCATTTATATAGCGCCCCTTCAAGGAACCTACTCAGAGGCGCTCCCAGCCCAGCCGCGGCTAAACAGAGAAGACTTGAGAAGGCGGCAGTAAGCAGGCAGCAGGCAAATGCTAGCAGAGTCCTTTATTCAAGCAAACTACGACCCTGGCTGGCAGAATGCTCAGTGACATAAATATAACAAAAGTAGGGCAGATACCAGTCATCAAAAGTTAATGTTACAGATACACATCATGACTAAGCCTACGTATACAGAAAAAATATATATAGGCCTACCAACACTAAAAAATCTATAAATTTCACAAGCAATAACAGAAAATTCTAGTTTTCATGTGCTACAGACACCTAAGACATCAACCCTTGATACAATGAAACAAGTCTTTTCTAGCAGTGGGCTGAGTACCTGTCAATTACACCATAATTTCAAGCTATTAGCACACAATGTACTCCTGTATAAAAGTCACACAACATCAATTGGCAGGCAGTTAGTAGGAGGTCTATCTGACTTTCCACGAAGTGAATCAGAAACACATACCAGAAAAGATGATAAATCCACTCAAGTATTTTGTACATTTACAGCACAGGTCATGATCTGGCATTCTGAATTCCAAACTTATTAAAGATCATTTTCGTTCACCCACACAAAAAGGTCACTACACCTCTTTTTATACACACATCACTGCAGGTGTGCTTACTTTAGTGACCCAGCGGTCTTTCTACATAACAAGTGAATGTTAATAAGGGTGATACTTAGATACAATTTTCCCACTGGTGATTGATACAGATGTGGGATAGTTGTAGACACATTATACATTAAAATCAGCTATGTGTCATTTTACTATCGTATTTTACCCCTACAATGGTGAAAATGAACTTTGGTGTATGATATTCAGTAAATTGGATTTGGATAAAGACTTAATTTTTAACGATTTCGTGCTCTTACTAACAGCAGGAACAACAATACTTTCAGTAGAATGCATGCGAATGATTTATACACTTTTCAAATAACAACAAAAGTGATACCAGCAACAATGTTGGGTGATGATTTTGCCACCTCCTATAAAGGCCGGTTGAAATATTTACTAAAACGGTTGGTCCACTTACCAGTTATAGATTCACCAACTTCTGTTACATTACGTAGTTTTACAAGAATTGCTCTATCATCATAGAAACCAATCGCCATGCTAATGATTCTATGTAGCAACAAGCATTCCAGTCACTAAGCTAGTGATGCCCAGATGAAAACAAATGGACATACGAGTATATATTTATAACTTTTCTTCTCCAATATGCCATATTTTAAAATGACACTGTAACAGTTACTGCACGACACAAAATTACCTGGAGGTGCCTGGACTTGGACCCATCATGCCAATTGCCAAGCAAAGAAGTCTTTTCACCTATATGTCAATACCATGTCTTTCCCCTCCACTCGTTTGAAATACAACCATAAGACAAGTCTGACATCTCCTAACTAATATCAATACCCAATTGGAGATTTGTGTACCACCCAGATTGTGACATGAATGTTCATAGAAGCAATGGTTCACACAAAAACAATGGTTTACATACTAAATCAGCAGTGACGAAGACAGTCACCTGACTCCAAAATTTTAAATGTGACCTACTAATGGCAGAAGAAACACTATATTAGTAAAATACACTGATTTAAATTATATCTATTAGTAACATATATTTATCTAAAACATTGGCAGAAAACAATGTGATGAAACACACATGCCACAACATCATATTTCACCTGTCATATCTAAGCATAAACAATCAAATGACATATAGCCTTGTTCAAAATTCAGTTCTAAACTAGTATCATATTTACACTTTAACTCTAGCTTCAGTTGTTAACGATTAAGCGTGGGTAAATGGACCAAACCCCCAAATATCTGGCCTGGGTTAGAACAATGGCTCAAAATATCTGGCATGCACATGGTTAAGGGGTGAAATGGATTAGAACCCAAAAAATATATATAAGGCCAGAGCCGGAACAAGGGCTAAACATATCTGGGAAGCCAATGGTTAAAAGATGTTCATCCATTATGTGTAGCTCTCTCTCTCACAAGCAATAACCTTATGAATAGAATATCTAGCAGGCACACAAGTGTTTGTTTAGCCTTGCACGGCTCTAAGTGTGACTTTAACTGCTCCCATTTCTTGAAGTCTTCAGAAGACTCGTCCAAAGCAGGTGTTCCATGCAATCCCGTTAAACAAAATGCACAAGACGTAAACAGTTGGACTGGCATTCTTAGCCGGCAATTGCCAATGGTCTCGTCTAAACACCGGGAACGCGTGGGAAGAAAAAATAGCGACAGGAAAAAGTAAATCAAAGTGCAGGAGAGAAAGTAGAGAAAACAAATTTCGACAGGCAGATAAATTCTTACGTAAAGTACCGGTACGCTCCTACAAGATACCAGACACAACACAAACGTCTGAGGTTCTTTAGCTTATTCATAAGGTTCTTAAATGGTATAAATTCATTCATTCATTCATTCATTCAGAGCATTTATATAGCGCCCTTCAAGAAACTACTCAGGAGCGCTCCCGGCCCAGCCACGACTAAAGAAAAAAGACTTGAGGGACTTGTAGAACCCTGTCAGATGGCTTACAAGTAAAAAACGGAGCTTAAGTGGTAGGTCATTCCAAATGGAAGGGCCAACAACCGAGAAAGCACGGCGCTGCCTAATAGCCAAGCGAGTCCGTGGAACAAGGAACTCACCCCTCGTCGCAGAGCAAAGCACCCGACGCGCTGGAACATCAGACACTAGGCGGCAAAGATCACGCAAGTAAGATGGAGCGCAGCCAAGAACACAACGAGAAACAAGAGCAAAATTGCCATTTACATACATATAATCCTAGCCTAAAATGACCCAACAAAAGAATAACATACCAGGTAAGGCAAGGTCGACGTCAACGGCCATAAGGTGTCCTAACACACTAAAAACTACTACTACTCAACAAATTCAGCATACATTTTCCGCCATAGCACTTAGCAGTTATTACGCAGCAATAACTGAAAACCATGTTGACCTAGATTCTCTGCACAGGCTGACATACATGTGCACTTGTCAAACAACGAGCAGTTATTAATGTTCTTTCACACGCACACATAAACACGTACCCTATTAAAGAAATTACTAGTTCTGCTCAACAACAAAGTGCTCAGCAGAAATGACGGCCCGTTACAGCGTAACCACGTACCCCGGACAAAGATTAGAAATGTCCTGCACAAGTCAATTTAGGCTAACTAATGAATAGTTCGGTCTGACTGACTGGGAAAACATACGCTCTGTTTGTTGAATACGGTGACTCAGCCAAGGCACTGAGCCTTTCAGACACCCACAGAGGCCGTGAATAGAGTTCAGCTAACTGCTGTTCAAAACACTTCCAGGTAGCAGCCACTACAGTCAGTCAAACACCACCCAACAGAACCATGCCTAAGGATAACGTCAGTTTTTTTAAACATCAGAAAATACAAAGAGACTAATTTTATGTTATGCCGCCGATAGGTAAAGTTGGATGAAATAGTTCTGGAAGATTTAAGCGAAAGCAATTTGGCAGAAAGGAGCAGCCGAAGAAACCTAAGTGCACGACGAGACTTCAAAGCAGAAACATGTAAACACAGAAAGCAAAGCAAAAGGCCGACGAATGAATATGAATATGGGAAAAACATAAAACTGTCTACTACAGATGATGAAATTAAGGTCAGAGTAGCACGGGTTACAGACACAAACACAAATCAAACAACGAAATTCATTAGCCATGCAATTTATCTTAGAAAAACAACTGAACAGATCAAAGAATGGGAGAAAGTGAGATGAATGAAAAAACACGACAGAAGCAATTTACAGAAGGAATTAGGTAGCCACCATCTAATACAGACAGTACAAAAGTACAGTGGATACCCATTTACACACGACCCATTTACCCACAAATGCTTGCGGTTACGTCATGGCACCTGATACCTATTTAACGCATGGTACGGGAACTTGCCATGCAGCACAACATATTGCTCACCAACTCAAAAGAATATACCAGAAGCCTGAGCAAAAAAATGCTGTAAGCCTACTTGCATTTGCTTTTCCTTTTGACATTCATCTCAGTGCTACAGTTTAACCAACTGACCTGACCTAATTCTGTTCCACACTCACCCATCACATACATAAATGTTGCACTTGATCAATGGGTGCTGTGACTCCCGATGTATTTTTACCCCACACCTGAACAGTCTCAGGCTTTCTCGGTCAGTGACCTGAAGATTTGAAATTCGCAGCTCTATTCAGTTCGTTCTCTCAATACATAATAATAATAATGTTGCAGTCGCCTTCAAGACTGCCCGAAGGGGAACAACACCAACACTTTTAATGAACTATAATGTTAACTGTAATGTTAACTGTCATTTCTCTAATAATAATAATGATAATAATAATATAATAATAATGACAATTGATATAGCGTGTAACACAGTCATGCATTACAACGGCGGGCTCACAGTCAACTAAGAGCAGGGTAGGCTTTGACGTCATTCAGGTCTTAGTTTAGACTAAGCTCTATCAGCTAAAATACACACCCTAACCAGTAACCAGCTTCTGGTTTCCCTGATATGTTGGATATCAAGCGGTCGTCTCCAATGGCTTACAATTTTTTATTGTGATTTACAGTGACCCTCGACTGATGTCATGGCCATTATGATACCAGTGCTATAAAGGTCATTACATTAGATTAGACTGCTGCCATAGATAGAGTAATATAAATAAATATAGCATATTAAAAATTTATTAACTGTAATGTCAAGGTATTTATGTATGTATGTATGAGCACTTGTTATAGCGCCTCTTCCAAGATTTCTACTCAGAGGCGCTCCCGACTACAGCGTGGACACTGAATTGGAGTATCACGCCAAAGCGCATGAGCAACTGCGAGTGAAGGACTTGCCCAGGGTCCCTACGCAGCGGCTTGAGGGGGATTCGAACCCGCAACCTTCTGGCTGCAAGGCACCGAACATACCCCTACACCACTGCGCCCCCACAAGTATAAAATGCCAGAGGGAAAGTGTCAACGCTCCTGCAGTGTAGAAGATCTATGAAGCTAGTGCTCAGCAACAGAGCAAATAAATAGCAGAGAAACCCAGACCAAAGTTTCAAAAGACATTGACATCAACGAATATACATGTATACACATATATGATTTTGAAATCGTTTGCTTCTCATATATTTGATTCTAAGGGTAAACCTTTCTGATGAGAACGTGATTTTTATACTTATAGCTGCAACTAGTACTTTTTCCAAGTCTCATATGATTCAATGTGTCTTTAATACTCTTTTTCTTCAATTATACATTGAATTCATATTTTTGCAAAGTACCATTCCTGTCATTTAATTTTAGGGACGCTGCAACTACGTTAACATAAACGCATTTATAAGTAGATATCTACAGATATTTTAGTATGATCCCATTAGCATGTGGTCCGTAGAAGTATAAAAAGGAGTTAACATGTGGTTGCATTGGCTATGGCTCCCAAAGTCTGCACATAAACAGGTCTCCACTGTATATACACACACTAATGGCTTCTAAGCCAACATGCTAAGCCTGATATCAAACAACTCATCTAGTCCTTAAAATAAGAATGCCAGCACAAGTAGATAAGTAAAAACAAATGGTGAAATCTTATAGACCGATCGCATAGTGGAAAATGATATCAAGCACACAAGTAAGGAAGGAAAGTTCATAATTCAGGTTGATCGTGGTACTATCTTGGACAATTCATCTCTGAAAAGGGCAGATTAGACTGCAAATTACAAAGATTGTGTCATTTTTATACAAACATGCAATTTATCACTACCACCAAAAGGAATTATACTGTATAACAGAAAACAGAGGAAACAGCTCATGATAACACATGCACAGAAAAAGAAAAGGAACAAGCGATCAACTGGTTATGATTCAAAACACAATAAAAACCACCAAATTCATCAATGAATTCACCAAGACTCCCACCAAAACCTTACTACATTTAGAAAAACAAAAAGACACAAGAATATGTTTGTAGGCTGCTATTAGCGCCGTTGTATTGCAAGCTGTCTGTTCTGTTAGTAGTTAAGATTTAAATTGCATAACATGTAAATGTACAGCGCAGTGCGTTTGTCAGACGCTTATTAAAGAAAAGATATTATTATTATTATTATTATTAGTTTGACAATGAAACATCATTGCATTAAAGATTCAGGAAACACGGCAGATTTTTCAATCCAATTACTGTGCTGTTTAGTAGCAATTAAGACATGTTAAAAGCTGCAGCTTAAGTCAGCCAAGAGCAATTTAAGACAGGGACTAACTTTTAATTTATGAAAAACAATAAAGCAGCTTTTCAAAAAATTACACAAGGCAATGAAACTAGAGATTCACAGTATGCAAAACATGAATTAGAAATGACTAGAGAGTATTTAAACACTACATGTACATTGTACAACAGAAACTCGCTAAAACATAAATCTTTATAATACAGATTCTGAGACAATGTGTACAATGATTCCAAAATATAATTGACCTTATAACACAACCTTATTGGGGGGGGGGGGGCCGATAGCGCATTGGATAACAACTGGCGTAGAGAGTGAGAGGTACCGAGTTCGAGTCCCGTAGGGCGGATATGCTTTGTAGGCTGCTATTAGCGCCGTGTAGGCTGCTATTAGCGCCGTGTATTACAGGCTGTCTGTTCTGTTAGTAGTTAAGATTGTTTCAATTGCATAACATGTAAATGTACAGCACAGTGCGTTTGTCAGGTGCTTAATTAAAGAAAAGATATTATTATTATTATTACAACACAATCCCATTTTATAATGTGGTACTTGATATTGCTAAAACATAATAAAGCTTCATAGTAATCAAAAATTAAATAACACAATACTATAACACACAGATACAGAATGAGCGCCTCTGAGCAGTTTTCTTGAAGCGGCACTACATAAATGTTCTATATGAATGGTCAATGCGTTATCTAAATATGGTCATTCAATGTTCTACCACAATTAGTTAAGTGACCTAGTTAGGTGTTGTTAGTTAAGCTAGTTATTCTTATTTCTTTTTTCCGACAATGCTATTTGTGTATACTCAACCGTCATCCTTCTGCTAACATGGTACACGGGTATCCCTAACTTAGCGGGACTTCAGTCCGTTCTGGGCACCCGATTGTTTACCTCAAAAGTTAATAAGATAATCATGTGATCTGTCTGTTTTAAATTTCCAAATTTATGATCGGCGATTAATGATTATTCTGGATCACTACTTGTAAACTGTTCTCTGGAAACAATAAAAGGATTGATTGATTGATGAATGAATTAATGAATGAATGAATAATAAACCATATGCAACACAAAAACAATTTCAAGCTTGTTACTGTCATGCTCAGTAGTCCCAGTTCTGCAAACATGAGTCTGCATGCTGTGGGAGGCAGTTTAAAGGATTCTCCACATCCTAAGGTGCAAGCCCTCAATATCTAAAGCCAAGTCTTGCACAGGATGCACCAAAGCAGCAAAAAATATTGTTAAAATATACGAGACCTGAAATTGGACGGCAACCACTTACAGGCAATTAGTACATGAACTGAATTTTATTCAATGAAACATCATTACACAAATGTTCTAAATTGTTAATTCAAATGGAACTGATTCACTCTGGCACACTGTGTAATTGAGGGCATCTAAGTGTGTACTAGCACCTATGCGTATATTATATATCCACATTATATATATGTAATTTGTGTATATAGAATATATACATTATAAAAATAAATGCAGGCGCATCAGAAATTCTACCACATTCGATTAAGTGATCATGCTTTTATGTCATTACTCATGTAAGCATCTGATATTCTCATGTCAGTCAATCGCAAACTAACTGAATGAATTAGCAGCCTAGGCGTCCCAGAACAATTTCAGTAAGTAAACATGGTACCACATTAGCAGAAAATTTCCATACTGCACACATTACTCAGAACCATCCAAATTGCATCCTAGTGTGGTCAAGTCTCGACATTTTACTGCTCTGATAAAATCTCGATTGGTTCAGAACCAAGTCCAATTAAAAAATAAAGCAAGAATTAGCATTTCGATATTGAGGATGATGCAGGTCTGCACACCCGGCCTAGAATTTAAACTTTATTTACTAGGTGTCAGCTGTGCTCACAGAATATAGGTAAATATTTGTATAACACAATTTCAAAAATTTAACACTGAGCATATCAGCCAAGCAGTCAATTTTCATACCTATCCAAAAAGTATCAGCCTCTCAATAAAGCTTCTGGCATTTCAATAAAAAACGGTTTCATCACATTGTTCTACATGTATTCTGCTGGTGTCAAATCAATACATGTTATTCATATATATATAAAGTAATATATGTTAGTAATATAGCATTTCTTCAGCTATTATTAGGCCACGTTTAAAACTATAGAGTCAGGTTAGTGTCTTTGTCACTGCTGGTTTGGTAAGAAAATCGTCGTTTTTGAATGCTTCTATCGACACAAAATTCATGCAATTGGCGGTAGGCAAATCTTCAATGGTCAGTGATATTGACATGACCTACTGCCCCCAATTGAAACTGTAGTATATGCTAAAAGTCCACGTAAACATGACAGAATTCTACCTGTTGCAAACAGTCTGGCACGCAAAACATTTATTATTAGGATGATTTATTCGTGATTATATACTTCCTAATGTACACCAAAGTGCGGTTAGCAATTGGCTCAATAAAGGACATACTTACTTACTTATTGTGTAAAAGCTGTCGAACTATGCATATGGTTACACTTTGAATATGCAAAGGGCAAAGTCATGGCATTGCCATTTAGGTAAAGAGGCTTATACGAAGAGTCAAACGAGCCGGCTTCCTCCCACATGATGCTCCAACTGTGGCCGAAATGGCGAGCAAAGCTGACGACCGACTGTTCACTGCGATCAGAACTAATGACCATCATGTTCTCCGCCGGCTGTGCCCTCGACTACGGGAGACTACATACACCCTCCGTCCTAGGCCTCACCAATTCTCACTCCCACCTAAGGACACCAAAAACTTTATTACTAGGCTGCTTTACAAGGACATCTATTAAACCTAAGACCCTTTAACATAGAATAATAGCCAATAATATCCTGGACCAAACTTTAAACGGAATAGCCAACGCCTACACATTTTTATTTTTCGTTTTTCTTGTAATCGCATTGCGTTCTGACAATGTGTTATGAATAAACGAAGATTCTATTCTATTCTATTCAAATTTTATCTCAAACAGTTCACATGGCATGATGGGTATGAAGCCATCATCTCAGATAAAGGTACGTTATCAGTAACCCCTGCAGTGCCATATTTTATAATTCCATAGAAAAGAAGAATCACTAATTAATTCACGTGATACTGCTCTGTTTACATCCTGGCATCATTACTTGTGGGGCGCAGTGGTATAGGGGTATGTTCGGTGCCTTGCAGCCTGAGGGTTGCGGGTTCGAATCCACCTCAAGCCGCCGCGTAGTGACCCTGGGCAAGTCCTTCACTCGCAATTGCTCATGCGCTTCGGCGTGAAACTCCGATTCAGTGTGCGTGCGCTGTAGTCGGGAGCGCCTCTGAGTAGAAATCTTGAAGGGGCGCTATAACAAGTGCTCATACATACATACATTACTTGGAGTGCCTCTGAGTAGAACCCTTGAAGAGGCGCTATATAAATTGATTGATTGATTGATTGATTGCTAGCCCTCTGAGTGCTACTACTTAGAGTGCAATGATTTCGTTCAGCAATGATCCAAGCCAATTCAAGTAATAAAACTACAAAAAATATATAAGACACTGACAAATCTATCACATCTGTGTTCGGACCAACCCTTTTAGCAACATTATTCAGACTAGCATTTATCTAAGGTAGCAAAAAACCTCCTCATCTTGAAGATGCCATGCCACCCAAAATCACCACTGGTATAGCTTTCTCATTGCTTGAAAAGTTCTATAAATCTGTATCTAAATAAGTATGAATGCTATTTACAGTACCATTGGACCTGCCACTCCTGTGTGAAATTCTTTGAAACTAACTCTTCAACCAACACTGAATTACCAAAACCACATGCCAAATTTCATCTTTGTTCGCTATTTGTTCGCTATTTGGTTGTAAAATACGATCATCAAACTAAATACACAATCGTCAAATGAAACGGATAATCCACCTTCAGGTCTAATATCTCTGCAGCTATCTCACGCATATAGGCTAATATATACAACCAACAAGATAATTTAGCTTATTTATCACTCTAATTAGCAGTTACCTTATTTATGCAGAACAACACCAGTCTCCTATCAGTAATTTCCAACTGCTCTTGTGAGCACAGCTAGTATTTTGCATATACAGACTGTGCGGAGAGGTTAGCAATATCATTATTTTGCGTCGTCTGTGGCATGAAAAGGGTTAAAGTAATCACTAGCAAACAGTCCAGTTCAGCAAGTCCTAATGATTTAAAAATCTAAATGCAAACACAATTATGTTGATACATGCACTGCCAAAACTCAATATTTGTAAACAACACTAAGCGCATATAGGCTCCAATACCAAAATATACGAAAATACTGATATGTTGCTACAGAAAAGATAGGTGGGCAGAACTTAAAAAAATACTTGTAGGCCTATATGAGTTCCTTCCTCATTTCCTCAAAAATATGTCAGTCTAAATTATGTATAAAGATTGGAACATCAAAGCAATTGCTAGCACATAGTTTATAAAAATGAGCAAATTGCAGTGATATCAAACTCTGATGCAAATGAAGTTCTGTTGAGAGATGCCTAAGTAGCAAAAACTCATAATTGCCAAAAATTATTGAACGCATCAGTCCACTCCAATACCGAAAGCAACAAAATTCAAACAATGAAGAGTGACAACAGACGGGCAGAATGTTTAAGCATACGATCATGAAATAAACAACTTTGAAACAATATTATTTACGCTGCACTACTCTCGCAACGCAATTGAAACGCTGAACGTGATAAATTAACCAAATGCATTTGTTGTGGTGCCAGTCATACTTACTTACTTACTTCACGGTGCCATCGCACACACACAGAGCACGAAACACGAACAACGCATTCAACAGTCTCCTCTTCAAGACAACGAAAGCAGCCAGAAACACACGATCAATCGCTTCGTATTAAACTCTCCGGAAATACCATACCATGTAAAAATCTCAGCTGAATATACCTTCAAAAGTTACCTCTTGACAGAAATTGAAAATGGCCGATTTATATAATAAATAATTATGTATTTACTAACCAAACCGCGCACTGTACGCACTTACACGATAAATAGTCCCCGTTGTGACCGTTTCAAAATCGCAAACAGCGATATGTGGGTATATGCGTATAGTCTATAAAATCGTCAAAAATTTAGACGGACCATATTAAAGTGTATATAAATTAGATTAAAGAGATTTTAAGAAAAATTCACGGCTGTGCACGAAACGTGTATTCTTGCGCATTTATAAATGCCGCGCGGTGCATGACGGGAGAACATTAAACTATGACGCTTACTTAGGCTGCACTAACGGTGCTTCACCCAGACAGCGGGAATGGAGTCTGCCAGTTACTTGCCAAGGTTCGGGAAGAATGAAGGCCAAGGCCGCAACCTCCGTACCGAAAGGGAATTTTTTACATCATCGGGTCAGTTGTGAGGTTAGGCAGGCTACAACAACCTATATAGTGTCAACAAGGTTAGATTTGCACAATGCAGCCAAGTCTTTGATGCAAATTAGATTGAACTTAATTAGGCCTAAAGCGCATCAGCAGCCAAAGTTCTAATTTTGTGGTGATGTAGGCCTATAGGCCCACGGCTATAACGAAATTTAAATTAGGCTATATATTATCAGAGCACGTTGTAAAAGCACTAGGCCTACTTAACCTCAGCGCACAACGAAGACGGACCGTAATTATGTTTTATATGAGTCACAAAATACATCATATCATATGATGGTCAAATTATAGTGCGGTCTCACGTTTTCCACAGGATTGGGCGTACGGCAATCATGTACGCCTACGTTCGATCTACCCTGCTATCTTAATTATGGTTATTCCCCGGTCTAGCGTGATTATTTCTAGCCGTTGATGTCTGACCCGCAACGAGCAATGAACGTAATAGTTTCGTGGCACTTACGCATTTTTTGATTTTTTTTCGTACATTAAACCATTGTATACACGCCGATTTCTTCCTTCCACAATCGACGTTATTTGCGTTCGACAAGAGAGCATTAACTTAGGCCTACAGCGAATTCTACATTCCAGCAACAAGAACTAGTCGATTTTGTTCACGGATTTTGCTGTTGCTAACCTAGGCTATAGGCCTAGGCCTATCTATCTCTCTGTTGCTTTCTGCCTGCAGCAAGCTTATTCTAAACAACAACATGCGGTGATCGATTTGGAATAATAACAATACTCCTTGAATCACATACACGTGCATGACTGAGCGAGTGAGACAGCCCATAATTATTATCAGAAACTAATTAAGCTTCTTATTGTAAAGATGATGATGATGACGCTGATTATGCATGATGATGTTGTTATTTCGGGGTATACAAAAAGCAATGCATTTTCTCGCTGCATTGAAGCCACGTTTCATCTGTGATTTGATCAGCAAAATAAACGGTCTGATCTCATTAGCAACCAATAATTTCCTGGTCCTAAAATGAGTGCAATCGATTTCGGCATCGATCCTAATATCTGATCATAGATATTGCGAATGCTAAATTCATGATGTCTATGGTTTGACCTTTATCACCGGATGTAAACAGTTGCGACAACGGACCGTGACGTTGACGAAAACTACTAAAGGGTTTTGGTTGTTTTTATAACAAATTTCTTTAATATTGTCAATTATTAGAATTAATACACATGAACTGCATCACCTAAAAACTAATCTGCAATGTTGTGACAAGGTTTTATACGAGTCAACTCTCGCTGCTGCTGATATTCAGCGTGTTGAACACAATGAGTTGGTGGGACACTAAGAATTTGGCGAACTTCGCAACGCAGGCTCTCAAAACAGCCCAGAAAAGAATCGACAAAGTTCTTGACATTAAAGAAGAGGAAGCAGGTATGGCCGAACATGCAATATCCTTGTATTTTGAAGTAGACTAACCTGTGACGATGTAGAGTACAGAATCGAGCCTTTAACGTGGTGGGCCCAGTGGTCTGGAACGTGCTCTCCAAGGAGCAACGCCTGCCTCCTGGGACCCTTTACTGAAGAATTCTTGATTAAACTCAAAACTGTATTTTTGGCCGTGCTGGAGTCGGGAGCTTAAAGGACTGTTCTTATTCTTATAGTATTTCTGTCCAGTGTGTTCATCGGGTGTCAGATTTTGAAAACTGTGCAGGATGGCAAGTAAATCTATCAGGTAGATTTCAAATCACGTATGACTGTTTTACACTGTGAGCAAGCTATCTAACATACAGACAACTTGCTTTTGTTGCTTTGGCTTTGAACTGCTGTAGGTCAAATTCAATAATTCAGTGCATAACTGTGTATCATTTTCAGCACTCCTGTTTAGTTTTCATTTTTAATTTACTGCATAGTTCTATGTTTAACATTTTAAATTGTAGAGACTGCAGGCACTTCCCTTACTTTGTCATCTGCTGCCGAGCAGTCGTCTGATCTCCAGACTGGAGCATCGATACAAGGAGATAATTTCTTTGATTCGTGGCTGGGGGATGACGTGTGGTCAAGCAGCGCCAGTTCGGCTGCCCCAACACAAACTACGCTGGTGTCATCTGAAGGCACTTCCACACCTGTCCAGAATGAATGGAAGACGAAACTTCTGTCCGGTAGCAGTCGTCAAAAAACTCCTGAGCTCAAGTCGAAGTCACAGTCTGGGACACCGACTTTATTAAACAGAAGTGATGTTGGAAGCATTGAAGCCAAGGAGAAAGTCGTAGAAGATGAAACGAGCGAGGAAAAGGAGGTGGTTATAGAATTGGATAACTCTCTTGAAAAAGCAGAAGGCCGAGCTCAGTTAGGCTTTATGACATCTTTTATGTCTGCCTTTGAACAGGTTCGTCAGTCAAAACCAGCGACTGAAGATGTTGAGCCTTCAAAGGATCTTCCCCAAGCGGAACCTGATTCAGGATTACTGACAGCGTTTTTGAGAGAGGAAGAAAAATTTATTGATACCGAAAAGGACTCTTCGGAACCTGTGAGACACGTTGAAGTTTCAAAAAACATCTCCTATTCTTTGGATAGCGAACAGACTTCCGAGATGCCAGAAGCTTGCCTTGACGAGAGGACAGTACCAATATCCAGCAGAACAGATTCCACTGCAGAGCAAATCCAGGCTGATAAGGCACAAAAAAATACTGAAGCATGTGGAGAGTTACAGCTTGAATCTGCACTTCAAGTGGAAGACGACGCTGGATGGGGTGACGTAAATCTGAATCTTTTAGCCCAAGATGGAGCATCTAATTCAGATAATATCGAATTGGCAACAGACGAAAAAGTTCCTGCTGTTGCCGAAGTTGCTACAGAGAGTTCAGATGATGCGGCCATGACTCATCTTGTTGCACCGGAATCTAGCATGGAAGACACTGTAGACGATGATTTGAAACAAGATATAAACTGGGCTGATGTCAGTATGCATGTGAATATTGGAGACGATACCCAGAGTGACGAGCTAGACTTGGAAGCAAAGCGAAGTGCATTCGATTCAAGGGGTGAGTTTTCTTCAGGCCTGAGAGATGTCGTTACTTCAGTTGCTTCTAATGCCAGCTGTGGTGATTTTGCTGATAAGAAAGATGCCCTGAAGAGCGTTTCCAGTTCGATGCTCTCTTCATCGTCAGAAACTGACGTTGGTCTGAAAGACGTCGTTTCGTTGGAAGGGAGCTTGGCCGCAAGTGATGAACTTTCAGAGGGCAACAAAACTCTGACTGCAGATGATTTGGATGCAACAAGAGATGATACAGACATAGATGAAGTGAAACAAGGTGAGGAACTCAACAGAAGTCAGTTGGTGGCAGTTGAAAGCGCAGATGCATCAGATCGTGATTTTGTGACGTTTGAGATGGGCAAAGAAGAACCAGAAGAGAACGAAGGAGAGCAGCACACGAACGAATGTCTAACGGAAAGTCCAACGTCGTGTGACGCCGTATCAAAGGTTGCTGAAGATCTGACTGAGTTAACGGTGAATACAGAGACCAGCGAAAAACTAGAGCCAACTAAGAACGACGACAGCCCGCGAAGTGTTATGAGCGGCAGCAGCTACGTGAGAAACCTTTTGGAAGAGGCGATGGCCGAGAGCAGTCGCGACAGCAACACAGACAATTCGCACGGATCGGAAGCCATTCGGGAATCAGAATACACGAGCGGTCACACATCCGCAGACGAAATTGACACGACCACGAGTTCTGACATTGAAATTATCTCACACATTTCAACACCCAACAGTAATTTTCGGCCGCTTGTGATCGACACGAAGCCGTACGACGTTTCGCCAAGCAAAGCGCACGCGTGGAGCCGATCTATGCGTTCAGTTAGTCCTCACGGTCACAAGCGATCGGACAGTGGATCAAGCGCCCAGAGTCTGCAGAGTCGAAATGGCGAAGAGCTTGTGAGTCCTGAAGGTGGACTACACCGAGCAGGTGCAGACGATCACTCACTGATGGATGATCGAACGTGGAGGATGCTCGATCATCGATCGCACTGCCGGAGAAATCCTGGAGTCGACGTGAACAAGCGGCCAACGTCCGGAACAAGTGACCAAGGTGACCCTTTATGCTCTGTGATGTGTTTGTGTTGTTTTGTATCTATCAATTTATATAGCGCCTCTCGCAGTGCACACCAATCAGAGGCGCTTGAATGTGTTAATGTCGGACACTATTGGTGTGTTAGTGTTTCAGATATTGATATGTATGTAGTTACTGTTATCACAGTGAGAAACAGCTGAAACAGTTACATTTTGAAGCTTTAACCCTTTAATGATGAGAGGGATTAGTTTTCCATGCATTTTAGTACACGTTCGTCATTAAAGTGTTAAGACAGTGATAAAATTAGCAGTTTAATGACATCTTTTGGCTAGCATGGCTGTTTACATTGAACCATTCCTGTATGGCAGAGAAATAGCTTTTCTATGGTTAGTCTGTCCACTTTTAGTGTCAAACAAGGTCTTAATGTCCTTACAGCAGATGGCTCTGAAGCAGCAGTTTTGGTTATAAAAACAGAAAACCTTCTTTCTGATACAGCATTCTTTACAGTGCTTTGTGATGCACTTAAAGTGCACTATATATTGAGTGTCTGGATTCTTACATTGTGAGTTGGATGGAATGTAGAAAGTAAAGGACATTTGAAAAAATGTACGAAAAAGGTGGTACGATGAAACAAATGCATCTAATAAACATTGTATATCAAAAGCAAACACATTTCAATCTGCTTCCCAAGCGGCACCTGGTGACTTTTGGGCCATGTAGTAATTACTCTGTTCATGGTTTTGAATCCCATTACATCTCAAAATATTCAAAATACCAGTACATGTGGAATGGATATTTGGATTTGTTCATTGAAGTTAGCCTCAAGCTCCTAAAGGCTGTGTACTGTAAAGTTGTTCTTTTATCATTGTTTATTGTTGCAGTACATTCGTTTTCATTTGGTATTTTACAGATGCATCTAACAATCCATATGAAACTGAGAAACTCCTTAAGGTTTGTGATTGTACCATGCATATATATATACTATATTATTGTATTGTATTGTATCTATCAATTAATGTAGCGCCTCTCGCACTGCACACCAATCAGAGGCGCTCCCAGTGCGAGAGACCCAGAAAAAAGAAAGAGGCCTTGAGACAACGAAAAGAGGCACTTGACCCACCAGTTAATATATTTATATACAGTTATACACTGTAAATCTTGAAGTTACGCTATAAATATGTATGCAGAGGTTACGATATTGAGGATTGGTGTTTCAATAAAAGGAAATTAAAGTGAACTGTGAATGCTGGCTTAATTCAAACTGGTTGGATTCTTTCAAGTGAATGCATGCTGTAGCATAATGAGAGATATAATTATTACACGAGCAAATGCACTTTTGCACATATTCATGCTTTTGCTATAAGTTTTGAATGAATTGGATTTTATATGCACATTAAGTTCACAGGCTGAGCCATTCTAGTTTTGGGAAATTGTAGAAGTTGGCTGAAATGGCGACAGTATTGGACGCAAGAGAGAAGAAGCAACTGGAACTCAGCCAAGAAAATATGGATTTAATGGAGACGAACAACATTCTCAAGAAGTTAGTGTCTTGTGCTAGCTTTTTTGTATTGTATTGTTAAATTAATTGAGTTTCATTATTATTCTTATACAAAAGCTATGCAGAGGTGACCGAGTATGAGAGCCTTGCAGATAGTTTGGATTTCTTGAGTGTGTGAAACGTTTCTTCTTGCTCATTCCTGTTCTTTCTTCTGTAAACTGTTCTTAATCGTATTGTATTGTGCACCTGTAAGAAGTTTCTACTTCACTTTTGAGGAATGTCAGTGCAGTTTTTATTTATGCTTAAATTTAAAAGTATTTACTGGTCAAGGATTTTTTTATAATAAATTTTAAGGATTAGAAGTCTTCTGGCTTGGTCTAAATAGTATGAGGATGGATAGTTGAACTTTGCGAGTGCGTGTATTAATTCACTAATGATAATTTCTTATTTATATTATCTGTATGAATGCATGCTGTAACTGTTGGTATTGTAAATCGATTTATGTGATAATTGTTTAAGACTTTTTGCTACATTTGTTGAAGTAAAACATGTGAGCCATTCGTGTGTACAGGGTATGTTTTTTTGTTTTGTTTATAGTCAGCTGAAACAACTGGAAGAAGCACGTGAGGCAGAGTTGGAGGATGTGAAAGAAGTCTCGGATGAGTTTACAAAGAGAATTGCTGAGTCCGAGAAGAAGCTTCAGATGGTGCTACGGGAAAAGGAGATTATGAAGAAGACGCTGCAGGACCTGGAGATGGGAAAGAGGTGCGTCATTTCTTGTGTTTTTGATGAATTTACTTTATTGCAGAAGAAGGGCTTAAGCTAACTCCAAGAGGCAGCCGTGAGTATGAAGTGTTAGCAACTTCGTTTTGCCTAGCATTACCATATGTGGGTGAGTGGCCAATCCTAACCCTCATGCATATACCCAAATCCCAATATGTACATCAGTTCATGAATTTTTTCTTTCTCTTTCTTTGTTTCTCCTCCATCAGGCCAAGGCCAACGATGAGTCCTCAACTTGTCGTCTCCAGAGTTCTCTATCCTTGATTTTTTCCTTTGCTTCTGCAATGTTCATCTTCATTCTCTCCAGATCCTCTCGTATATTATCCATCCATGTGTTCATGAATTTATGTTATAGTAAAACTAGAAGTTGGATGAGTGATGAAAACATGGTATTAATGCTAAATTATTGCAGTAACATTAGAAGTTGGATGAGCATATTTATAGCAGAAGTAGAAGTTGGATGAGGGTTGAAAATATGTTATAGTAGAAGTTGGATGAACGATATTTTAAATAATTTAAGACGCTGTATGTATTGCTATTTGGGTATATGCAACGGTCACAGCCTGATCTTCCTACTGACAGTGTATTGTAAGTGTACTCATTTTATAGATAAGTTCACTGGGAATCGCAAATGGAGCAGAAATTTCACGAATGTTTTTGCCCTGATCTTTTGAGCCCCTAATCTCTGGGTTGACTGTCTTGCACTTCAGTATCTGACTGGGAAGTCTATCTGTGAAATATTTGACTAAATGTTTCCACTTTTTGGTGAAGCAGTGTTTAGGTTACGTTGGTGTCCTTTTGTCTGGTATTGTTATGATGGCTTTGACCAGAATTAAGTGTGAGCAGGTTTTATTATTAATCTTTTCTTGGGTATATTTTACAGATCTGAAAATGTTATGACTGACAAGTTGCTCAAAGAGAAAGAACAGGTTATAGCAGAACTGCTTGAAGAAGGTAATTAAACTGAAAATTGGTTTATATGCACTTTGGTTATAAAATTTTGGTGCTTTAAAACACTCCGCAGAGGATTGCAATTGTTGCAATGTTAAGTTCTTTCCGAACCTGCCTAGTACAAGTAGATTAGAAGAAGTTGTTAAGTTTAGTTGAAGAAATTTGCAGTTTGTATCTTTGAGCACTAAGGTCTTATTAATGGTAGCTTTTTAGAATTAGCAGTTTTCTTTGATTCAATATCTAACGAATTCTTAATATTATTACCTCTTGTACCTGCTTAGCACTAGTATCTAACGACTGACTTCACCAGATGGCATTAAGCAGCTGTGTATTGAGGACCCTCTCTAGGTCCCTGCACAGTAACTGTCTCAAAGGAGGCTTGACCCAGACACTACATGGTTGAAGGCAGGCTCCTAACCACTGAACCACCATGTCATAAAATTGTTATGACTGAATTGTTATAGAATAGGCCTTGAAGTTTAATTTTTGGTATGTATAGATGTAACAATATAGCATCTAAGTACTAAAAATAACGAATAAATAAAGAATATACTTACTTACTTACTTCACAAATGTGCTGCACTTGTGACTAATAGATCTAACCAAATGCACTTGAAGACAGTTTGTAAATGTTTGTTGTAAATGCAATTGTTCTTGCTCGAGTTTAATTTACTGGAGATCTGTTATCAGAATTCTTTGTATTTTGATGGTTTTAGGAGAGAAACTGTCAAAGCAACAGCTGCAGAGCAACAACATTATCAAAAAGCTTCGTGGAAAGGAAAAGGACAACGAGACAACCATCAGAACACAAAAGTACGTTGTCTGATTTCTGTCAAAAAAAGTTGAGACAAATTTGATGCTATTTTTGTTGCATGTAGTTGCGGCTCTGTGCAGTTCATGACATCAATTTTTGGCACTTTGTGGTTAATCTAAGGAGTATTGTAGTATATGTAATAAATAATTTCTGATTAAATACTTTGCTTTCAACCCGAGAAACCGATATATCGGTTTTGTTAACCCAGGACACCTGGGAGCGCCGGGTTGAAAGGGTTAAGTTTGGTATAGCCTATTATGAATCTCTAAGGCAGTGGAATTTGTCTATCGTGATGTATCTCATCTAAGAATATTGTCAAGTGTCTTGTTGACCCAGTAGAGTTGCTGCTGTTCCTAGCTCCCTATTAGCTGGACTATTGTCGGCTCTGTTCTCATCACCTGTAGCCCTAGCCAACTCAGTTATAACGAGTACATTGACTGCACACTGTCAGTGGGAAGATGAAACGGCAAGGGAGAGAACTGTCCACTCACCCTCATATGCCGAGGCTAAGAAAATGATGTTGCTAACACTTCATGACCATGGCTGTTCCAGGGCTAGCTTAAGGGACGGCTTTTCTTCTCATCGCAATCATTGTCTACCCATGATTAAACACTACCAGATCTACATGAAACTAGCTGTATCTTAGTACCCAACAGCCGAGCTAGGAGGAGCTCCACCTACCATCCCTTGTTATATTGATTAGAACTCAAAAGCTGTTTTTATTTAGACACCACGTACTGTCATGTATTGAATAGCACCTTCTGTGTAATGGGAAGGTCATGCATCGTGTGCTTTCTAGGCAACGCCTTGATGAACAGAAGGAGGAAATTGAACGTCTCGAAGGAATCTTGGAAGTTAAAGTCGATACCGAAAAGAAGCATGTTGGTATGTTCAAATTGACAGATTTATTACCAGACTGGTAATTTGTTAAAGTGATCGAACTAATAAACTGCTCTGATAAAAATGGGTAGAATTGCAGATGTTTATGTATAAGTATAGAATATTTTACCTATGTACGAAATAAGAAGCATCAGTCAGTTGTTCTTTGAAAGACCATATTGGGGTTAAGCACTTGTTCAAGGTTCGTGGTTTACCTTCTCACAGATACTGACACACACGCAATGATAATATATGATGTCACGAATCCTATCCCGATTTCTGCCCTTCCTCTCACCTCTCTTGCTATTTCAATTCTAAACACAATCCACCATAGCCGTCTGACTGTCTTTGGATCTTGACCTGGAACCGATTTCACCCCTCAACCTATCGATTATGTTTTGACTAAGCACCTGTGAATAAGCTGGTTCCCATGACTATACTTTTCTGGGTGCTGTGGAAATTTTGAGATTACGATGTCATGCAAAGATTTGAAAATAACTTATCCTCAAAAGGCGGAAACATGCAGTCGCCAGCTCCTACTCATTTATTTTTAAAGTTCTGTATTGAACTAATACCTATACAGGACTGTATAATTATGGACATACAAATTTGTCTATTTTTGTTACACATGCTATTTTTTACACATGTGTACTTTTGTGTAGCTAATTTGGGGAAGTTTTGAACTTTTCCTGTATAGTTTTTCCATGTTGAAAATTGTGAATTTTTTGACAGATACCATCAATCAGGTCAATTTGGCTTTGAAGTCACAGGAAGATGAAATAAACAGATTGAAGGTTTGTGTCTTCTGATTTTATTAATTAATAACAACTTTTAATTAAACTTAATTAATTGATAATAATGAGGTGTGCAATAGTCCAGTAATTAACATGCTGCACTTTCAACTGATAGGTAAGAGGTACAATCCCCACTTTTTTGCTGTGAATTTTCTGCTCCAACCACCCTCTCAGCTATAATGAGTACACTGACTACACTCTGGGAGTGTGGGTGGGAAGCTCAGACGGTGAGGAAGAGGACTGGCCATCCACCCTCATATGCCGAAGCTAAGATAATGAAGTCACACACTTTCGTCTGTGGCTACCTCGCAAGGTTAGCCTAAGGGAATGCTCTCTAATAGTTAAGACTGTCCTACCTCAGTGGAATGACCTTTGAATGTTGACCTGATTATGGTTGGAGTTGAACATCATGCACCATCACATTTGACAGACACAATGCTACGGAAATTACCAAGAGGTAATTAGTTAGAATATTGAAATTGAATTCCAGCATTAAATTTAATGTTGTATATTTTGGAATATGTTTTGCATTTTATAGTTTTTTTTTCTTGAAACATACTTTTTTGTTTTTTAGAAAATATGTTAAAATGGTGTGCTTGTTTTTTTGTCTGCATAGAGTGATTTGGAGGATGCTGTTGAAAAGGCAAGGAGTCTGAAGGTGGCACTGGATAATTCTTACAAGTAAGTATGGTTGCTTTTCAAAGGAAATATCTGAACCAGAAGCTTCTGTGTTGAATTGTAACGTGTGTAGCATATATTCTGTGTTAGAGTTTTCTTTCTTAATGTACTCTAATATGTACTGCAATTTTTTGAGGGAGACTTCTGAGCAAGACTTGTTAGTAGTTAAGTCTTGGTGGTTAAGAATTTGTATAGGCTGTTTGCTTTTTATTCCCTTTGTGAGTTATTTGGATTTTGATGCAGAGGCACTTTAAGTCTTCCTTTCTGTCTTACTTATCACTTGTCTTGTAAATGGTGTCCCTGTATAGAGGGATTGTTATCCCTTTTGGGACCCCATTGTTGCCTGCGTTCCAACTGTTTGTCAGCTTCTAAGTTGTGCCTATTATAGTGTGTATTGTGTATTGGTTTACAAAAGATTACAATAAAACGATTGAAAACGGTTAAACTACGGGTATATTGTGCATGATGTTTTTTTGATAGGGGATCTAAACCAGAAGGTAGTGCATTGAATTGTAAGATGTAGGTTTCTTTCTGCATGGGGGAATGTCTCGGCTAGAATTTTCTAGGTCAGACTTTCTGTGTTTTCTGTGTTAAACTTTAACTTGTATTGGCGTTTCCTTTCTAGGGAATTATCTAAGCAAGAAGTCTATGTTGGACTGTAATGTGTGTGCGTGATGCCTTTCTTTCTTTCAAGGGAGATATCTGAGCTACACAGGTCACGCGTGACTGACGTATCCGAAGCCCATAAGATTGCGATCAATACAGAGATGCAAGTTAAGGAACAGCTGAAGCAGAAGCTTGAAGAGCATCAGCACCAGTCGAAGCAACATCAGTCCGCTCTCATCACACAGGTCCATCTTATATCATTAATGTCTTGTGCAAATTTCATTAACCCTTTAACGACGAGAGGGATTTGTTTTCCATGCATTTAGTACTGCGCTCATCATTAAAGTGTTGCAGTTGGAGTTTATGGTAATCTTGGTGTCCGATGTGAATTATGTCACTTTCAAGTTAACCTCTAAGATTGGAAATTTGGTTTAATTGTTCTTTGTATATAATATTCCAATGCATCATGGTAGGGAACAACCGGGTAGACATTTTCTACCGGGTAGCAAATCCGAGTATTTGGATGTACTATTTGCCGGATCCGGGTACGAACCGAGTACCGTTTTTTACATGTAATAAAAAAAGATCAGCATAAACATTATTTTTTTGACCTGTAATAATGAACCAATTAGATATATATACAAATACGACAGCGACTGTAAGAAATTTAGTTCAGTTGTATAATTTATTTGTAAATTGTAACTATAATCTTGAGATTGATCGAATTCCAAAAATTGTAGGTGTTTGCGTGGGTATTATTTGCCGAGGCAAATAGTTCCGAAAAACCCGATATCCGGCCGGGGCAAATGGCCGAGGCGATTTCCGGTTGTTCCCTACATCATGGCAAGCATCAAATTAGTGGCACTAAGCATTTGTGCATTAACGATTTCATCATGGATTGTATTACTAAGTGATGAGAGAAGAATTCGAAATGGCCGTGTTGATAAATTGATGTACACTTTTTTGTAATCTTAATCACGATCTCCTAATTTTCTAGAGGGCTAAGCTGATTTTGAGTCAGCTATTAAAATTCAGAATTTGATCTAATGTCTTAATTTGAACCACTCACATATTTAAGTCAGACTAACCTGGCTTTATTAACTAGCAGTAATAATCAGAGATTTATATAGCACCTCTGTAAGATTGACTCATCAGAGGCACTCTCAACCTAATGATGGTATACCAGGATTGAACAAAATGGTCTTCAAAAGGTTATGGAATAGAGGTAAAGATAGACCAAGAAGCTCATGTCGTAAGATGCTGTTAGAGAAAGTTGGACCGACCAATGTCTGGTTATTATCTCTATTCATGTAAAAATCAAGTCCAAACTACATATTCAGAGATTGCTTAATTCTGCCCAGACTTGTTATAACAGTTCTACTTTAATAGCACGATTGTTACAATGCAGAGCAATTTCTGTTTGAAAGTTATTTGAAAACTTCATGCTTAAATTTTTGCTGCACAGATTGAAGACCTCCAATTGAGTTTACTGCGCATGGAAAAAGAGCATGGAAGAAGAGAAGATATCCTGAGGCAAGAAATATCCGACCTCCAGCAGGTATTTGATGTGTGCACGATATAATCTCCTGTTACAGAACTATAAAAAACATTTCTGCCAAAAGTAAAAACTTGCAAATTGCATAAATTTCTAGGAGGGCCACAAATATTAAACCAACAAATTAGGAATGGCTTAAAGTCTCACCACTTGCCCCATTTGGTAATAGTCCTCAGAAACTAAACTCACTGGCTGACTATAAGATATTTTGTGTAGGGACCCCACATAGGCACTGATTGTCTTTTGAGTGTTTATATCATTTGCTGAACTTGCTTTTTTAAACAATTGAGATACATGAAATTGTGATGTAAAAGTTTCCGTCTGCCCAGTCTAGGATAATCGTAATTTTATATCCCATTTCTTATTTAAATACATATACTAAATACATAATTTTCTACCTATAGCTAATTTGTTACCTCAACTTACATTGCCACTAGTCCAATTCTGTCAACCCATTTAGTAAATAACTGTCAGAGCTGAGACATTTTTTGCTACATGATTTCTGCCTGATGCTTGTTACAAGTTGCGACCTGCAGCTTGATACCGAAAATAAACATTGATTGGTTGATTGATTGTTGATAAGGCTAGTGAGCAATCTAGTGAAAGGCAACATTACAATATATAGGTGAAAAGTTTTGTTTTCTGTTTGGTGAAACTGTTTCTAACTGTAGTATTGCTGCTCTTTTTTGTGTTTAAGCGTTTGCAAGAGGCTGAAGAGCGAAACCAGGAACTAACTCAGGGTGTTTCTGCAGGTAAGAAGAGTGCTTCTGCTTCTGGATACTGACAACTTCAGATTTTAATTATTACTAATAATTGTTACCAGAAATATGCACAGAAACTGGCTGAATGGAATTTTAATAGAATTTTTTATCGACCTTAATTGTTCCTGTCAGCAGCTGAAAGTTAGGTTGACAGTTTTATTTCCAGCCTGATGAAACATTTAAGAAAGTATCATCGTGAACTGCTGCTGTTCTTGTTTAAGCATTTGCAAGAGGCTGAAAAATGAAACCAAGTGGTTGCTATGCCTCAGCTGAGTTTGAAACAGACAGACAGAGAGTGAGAGACAGAGAAAGATAGAGCTGCTGTTACTGACTGGATCACTTGTCCCAAATATCTTGATATTCTGTTTTTTATATTAATTTTTTGGTCAGTAGTTGACCTATTTTGATGTGTTTGGTTTACTTCTTTGTCTACTGTGTGTTTCATTGATGAACCAACTGTTTAGTATGCTTTATAAAGTATCTTTACACATATATTTGAACATTCTTGTTTTAGCTACTCGACCGCTCTTACGCCAGATTGAAAACTTACAGACAACTTACTCAGTTCAGTCGTCAAGCTACGAGAGAGTTGAGAAGAATCTGACAGACCGATTGTGTATGTAATATGAAAGTGTCTTGGGAATGGGTGCTGATGTAGGCTGCCAGTCTTTGTGTTGTCTTTTGATTTTTGTATAATTTTTTACACTGCTTTGTCTAAACTTAGGTAATCTTCCTGATGTGCAAAACATTTATTGTTAGGATGTTATATACTTTTTAAACTGTGTTTATTAGATGTCTGTATGCCAAAGTGCAATTAGCAATTGGTTAAAGAATATGCTTACTTAATTATTTCAGTTTGCCTGGTTTTTCGTGGTACTAAACTTTCGTAATGCAGTATAGAAGCTTTGCCATGGTTGACCCATCATTCTGGAGCAGGTTTGCTAGACAACTTCTTGGCATTTAGTTGGCTCAATCTGTTAAGTGGTTGAAAACAAGTTTGGTAGCTCGTAGATTTTTTAGGGGTGTGCCATATAAATATGTAATTGTAATCACAGATTTATGTAGGTCCTCTTCAAGAGTGACTCATCAGAGGCGTTCCTGACCTAATATTGGAAGACCAGGATAGCACAAAATAGTTTTCAAGCGCTTACGGAATAGACGTAAAAGTGGTCATTGTCAAACTATGACCTGAATTTGTGTTTGTGAATTTGTGTTATAGCGGACGCCCAGAGCCAACTAGCGATAGCAGTGGAGAAGGAGCGTCAGGCAAGTGATCGACTGATGGAATCGACTGCTAGACTGACGAGTTTGGAGTCACAGGTTTCCACTTTGCGACAGGAGAGAGTCCAGTTACAAACGCAGCTAGATATGGAGCGAGCAAAGGTTGAACTTATGCAAGAATCCAAAAACAAGTAAGTGATAAATCTTGCCAACTCGTATGCACTTGCTTTGGAATAATTTTCTGCATATGGTGGCATAATGTTTCAGTAAAATGGTCTTAAAGGTTAGACTTTAAATAGTCATAAACCATACCTTGGTGCTGTGCTTCTGAGTAGGTTTTTGGAGGGGCGCTATATAAATGCTCTGAAAGAATTAATTGGATAAAGTGAGAAATCTTTATCTCTGTCCTCAGTATCTACTTTTTTGACTGGGGAGAATGTTTCATGAAATTATGATTTGTAAAATTTGCCATATAAATTGTTTTGTTTTGCAGTGACTCGATGCAAAGAGATACGGCGATACACAGGCTTCAGCTGGAGGTCAACGATTTGAAGAAAGATAAGGTCAGTTACTACCTTGGATTCTCATTCTCAAGATCAGAGGCAGCAAAGAATGGTTCAGAACGTCATTTCGTTAGTCACTTCAGCTAATCACTTAAAGCTCACTGTTCTGTTGATCAGGAGTTGAAATTATTCATTTAATTTGGGAATTTATTTGAGATCGGGGTCTAGTGGTTAAACATGCTGGACTGCCAACTGAGGTCAAGGGTTCAATCACTGCCAGGGCAGAAATTTGTTTCGAGATTTCTGTTCAACATGTGCCACTAGCCAACTCGGCTATAGTGAGTACACTGACTGTATGTACACTGTCAGTGGGAGGGACAGACAGTGAGGGAGAGGACTGACTACTTGTCCTGATAAGCCCATGTTAAGAAAATGAAGTTGCTAATGCTTCATACTTAGGGCTACCTCTTGGGGGTTAGCCTAAGGGACTGGTCTCATCTTCTTTGTCTGATTTATATCTTGGTTTGCAGTAATTCTCTGTTTCTGAAAATTAACTTTTGCTTGTGATTGGACAGGACTAATTATACAACAGCTTTAATTGATGACCATGTTATTTAATTACCAGTTCTCTAGAAGATGCTAGTGTAGGTTATATTATGTTAAGTTAGGTAAATAAGGAAATTAGTTCAGGTTAGTTGTTATCTTTTTAGTACAATATTTTTTATATTGTGAGGAATAAGTCATGTGTTCGTAACATTTTCAGGTTTTGCTAGAGAACCAGCTGGAAATGGAAAGGATGAAAGTGGAATCGGAAAAGAAAAAGGTGGCCTTGGTTCATGAACAGCTTCGAGAAAAGGTGAACCGACAAATCAATTTCTTATCAGCTGCAGAGTTTCTGTTTTTGTTAGATATAAGTAAGCCATTTATTGACAGAACATCTGCACCATAAGATCACAATGGCAACTGTCAGTACAAACTCAAAAACTTCAAGTAAGTGATGCGAAAGTCAAAAGGTCAATCCAAAAGGGTCATATGGACCCGTTGGTGCTGGATTGACCGTTTTTCTGCAAAATGAAATGTACTGTATGAGAGTATACAGTTATACACACAACTGAAACGAACAAAGCATGACTGATAGTTTAAGTCTTAATACACAGAAATCAAACAGTCTTTAGGTTTTTTTCTTAAAACGGTTAAGTTTTAATGCACAAATTTATTTATTTAAGAGCATGCGACTTCCACTGAGTCACAAAATTTTTGCAGTGCAGTTTCTTATTTTGCAGCATTATCTCTTTTGCACATGGCCTGGTTTTCATTGTGTAGAATAAGGCGTATACCCTACGGCTTTGCTTTAACGAGGCTACACTGTATTTAGAAGGCATGTTTTGTAAATGCCCTTGATGAAGGAATTTCCAAGAAGCACTTTTAAGGACCAACTGAAATGTATCATAGAAATATCTGGTCATCTAGCTTAACGTTTTGTATGTATGTTATCAGGAGATGACTATAATGCAGCTGTCATCATCAAACATTGCAACTAAGCATGATGCCATGATGGACAGCATGTCTACCTCTTCATCGGCAGCAACTCTCTGCTCTTCCATGGCTGGTCAGGTGGGTTCTGTTGAAACTAGTAGTAACACTTCACATCCTTCATGTCATGTGTAAATCGGACGTAAGTTGGGGGTGCACTGATTTCGAATTTAGATCAGTGTTAGAACGTGGCCTAGTTATTAGCCATTATGATAGTAATGGGTTGCTGGATATTTCACATCTGTTAATATTTTATGTCCAAATTCTCCCAGGGGTATCACTATGAGGGGAGGAGTCTGTAGTGAATCGGAAAAGGTGCATCATAAGTTTGTGACTGTATGACCATGTCCCTTTGATCTGGATTTTGATGTAAACTTTCATCAGGTCCTCCCATACAATTAATTATCATTATTATGGTACAGCAAGGTGCTTTAAGTATGCAGTGCAGTGTGTAATTTGTAGTAGTGTTAATACTTTGAATGTGTGGTAACAGGATGACCTGGAAAGGGCTTCGTTGTATACGACTCCATCCAATCGTGTGTCGATATACGACAGTTTGCGTTTGGCAAGCACCTCATCACTCCTTGAGAATCTTCAGTCACAGCTCAAGCAGAGAGAGGGCGAGATTGCTCAGCTACAGGTTGCCATCTACTTCTTCTTAGGAATTTAGCATCTGAGTATGCACAGTATTTCAGTTTGGTATAAGCTATAATCCTAAAACTTGCTATCAACTCTTTACTTAATTTATCCCTTAGGTCTCATTTTGAAAATTGCTACAACTGCCAGTGCTTTTACTGGTATACCTGCAGTCTGTTTTCTTTAACTTTTGCCATCGAAAACTGAATTGTGTGCAATGATGTTATCAGGAATTTTTTAGACGATTAACTTATACTGGTTTTTATTTACATTAAAATATTACATACTGGGTATTCACTAGTTTGAAAATTGCGTAGTGAACTGCAGACATTGTGTTAAGATGTCCCCATGTAAAAGTGGTTTGTTTGCTACATCACATGTACATTACTGTTACAGGGATGATTTATGCATACTGTAACAAGCAGTACATTTATGTTACATTAAGCATATTTTGTTGTTTGATGTATTTTTTGCAGAGTGAGATTTCTGAGCTGGAGAGAACTCGGGAATCAATGGCTCGGCAGATGGTAACGTTGACTATGGCCAACGAGGATATGGAACAGAGACTTAGTGAAATGGATGAAGTACAAAAGAAATACACGGTATGGCCGGATTGGTCATAGTACACAAGTTTATGTATGTGTACACATACAAATACACACACATATATGCAATTATGCATATATGTATGTGCGTGTATATGCACATATACATTTGTTCATATTTGCAGTCTGACGTACCAAAATTCGTTGTTGGAACTTGTTTATCCAGATAATTTCAACTGCTTTCATTTTTATTTAATTTGTTTATACCTACCACAGTCAATTCATAATTACATCTATTCAATTTTTCAATCACATGTCAAACCAATAGTGGCATGTTTTCTGCTAATGTTGCTCCTGACTGTGTAGTTATAGAGGAGAAATGCTGAGCTAGAAGTCAGGCGTTCGATCAGCTTCATTCTAATATAGACTGGTCTAGTAGCCTATTTTATGATGCCTGGTCTTTTTATAGTTATCTAGAAAATTTATTTGTTTAGGCAATTTTTTTGAATTTGTTCCAGGAGTTGGATGGTCGGTACAATGCGCTGTTGCAGATGTACGGAGAGAAGGTGGAAGAAGGTGAAGAACTGCGCATGGACCTACAAGACATCAAAGAAATGTACAAGGCTCAGGTAATGAGCTTCATGCATTGATTACAATTTTAATAATTTGAATATTCTCAGAATGTCTCTTTATAAATATTATTCCTGTACATGTTATTGGTGGATCCCTATATACGGCACAACGAAACCGAGTGGTAGCACATTGCTGTGGATATAGTGCTGGCGAGAAGTCACGTTGAGCAACATCGAATTGTTCAACTACCTGGTTGAAGGACTGTCTGTGGAATATCAGACCATTGGACCAGCTTGGCACTCTATCCTTGCAGGGTTGGTACACAACTACCGATATCTGTTTCCATCTACTCGCTCTCAAATTCTAGCTGGTAACCCCTCCTCCTTTGCTTTTCTCAAAACCTATTTCTTCTCTCGTGGCCTTGTGCATTGGGAGCGCCTCTGAACGGTTCACCCTATTAGAGGCGCTTTATAAATGTTTGAATACAATACAATAAAATGTCATTTCACATCTGTCAATCTTTTATTTCTGAATGTTTTAGATTGATGAACTGATGAAGACAAAGACTATCCCGAGCAGCTGGAACTATCAGTGACATTCCTATCCAGATAAAAGTCTCTCCATTCAGAACTACTATCGCTACACTGCGCCAATTATGAAATCCTTGTCTTGGACAGGAAGACAGACAGTGTCTTAAATCAGAACAGGGAATTCTGGGATTACACTTGCTAGTTATAAGCCACTTATTTTACTGTGATAGTGTGCACAATATGACAATTGTTCGATACAGTGGGCGTTAGCTGCATGATCTCAATGTGGACAACGTGAGGTCGGGTTTGACTTACTTATGGGATATTGTAAATGTGCGCTTTGTAGATTGATTCGTGGACTAGAGCTGTGGGCTGGTTAATTGATTGCTTTAAATATCAAATACTTAAGTACTTGAGAGTAATTTGCTTGTAGTACTTGTTCTCCTAAATGAGGACTGGTGTATTATAATCGAGTTAATGGTGCAAAAAGCAGCGGCAACAGTGTGATAACAGTTTCAATGTAGGTCTTTTACATTTGCATTTGGTATGGCTTTCTTTCGATTTGTGTATAAGCAGAGAACAGAGAAAAATGGCGTCGTTGGACATATGAACCTGCCTGAGGGCAGAGAACGTGAAGAAGAAGATGGCTTTCTACAAATTACATGAATTCATGCACAGGCTAGACTAGAGTATTAGAGTATACCACAGGCTAGATGAAAGTTGTGATTTGATAAACTATTGTAGATAAACGATTAATTTTTTGTATAACATCTTTGGCAGTGATTCAGATGAGCATTTCTGTTCACTATTTCATGTTTAATAAAGTTTTCAGTACACAAGTTTAGGTTGCATGCAAAGGGCAGTTTACATGTACATATAAGGGTATGTCAATAAGTTTTGGCTCATTTGAATATTTTTTTGTAATATATCTTGTTTGGTATGGTGAATAATACAATGAGTTTTGAGTAATACAATGGTTGTAAATTCAGTGTAGTTTTGCAGTCAGCCCAGTTGTCGAGAATTTACGAAACAGTTTAACATCAGAATAGTTTGACAAGTGCATGCAAATAGCTCAACAGTAACTCTTTGGTGACTTTGGTCGTGGGACCTTCCACCTGGAATGATTTCTGTGCATTGTGCTTGCTAATATTATTTCTACTCTTAATGCCATTATAGATCTTATAGACTGACCCAAACAGTGCTTTTGTCAGGTACTTTAAAGACACTATAAGAAGTGTCCACATACATACCTGTACATACAGCACAGTAGTGCAACATTTAACATTTAAGCGATCATACATGACAGTTTTGGGAACCAAATGAGATGGTGGCTGGCAAGTCTTGATATTTATTATTATGTGATCACACTATTTGTATATTATGATAAGGTTTTGCACAAATAAATTCTCCTGAGGGAGATATATATCTATATATCTATGGTCATGCAATAGATATATATATATATATATATATATATATACATAGATATCTATGGTCGGTCACAACCATTGAGATGTATAATACCGGTACCATCGACCTGACCGGTACAAGGAATCTATAATTATATCGCTTGCCGCTTGGAATATATCTAATTGGTCACAACCAATGAAACATGTCTTCGTCTCTTCGAGATAAAAATGTGTTTATTGTTTATCTGTATACCTCAGTGACCACAACCAACGACCTGTTTTATATAACAAGGTTGCATAATCACTACATACATAGCTAGGTTCAAACACCTTAGAAAATTAGCTTAAAGCAAATGTAGAATTGGACAATAATCAAATACGAAGCATAAAATTGCTGGTTGGAAATTCACAACTTACCTAAAGCACTTTTATTATTACTGTGCAAATGAGATTCAAATGTATACATATTTAAAGTTTGATTTTAGAGAATCACATTTCTGCTTGAAACTATACTCTGTCGTCTCTTATTACTTCCATAGCATCAATCACCTCAATTGTTCTTTATTGAGTTAGAGTTGGCTGTACTTTTACAATGTTTGTTGTGTTCTTTACTCTACACTTTTCCAATTCTGCATAAGTATATCTTTTGGGTTGTCTTATTATTTTGTTGGACACAATCACCATGGCCATCAGCGGGTCCAGCGGCAATCTGGCTGTGCCCCGTTTCATTGGGAGCGGAGTTGGGTGCGAGGCTGAGGTTCCGCAAACCGGTTTCGGTGATTGGTGAATGATGACCAGAGATAACGGTCAAGGTGATTCAAACCGCTGAAAAGAAAAGAAACGACGAAAAATCGAAAAACTAAAGCAAAATAGAAAAACAAAGTAGAAAAACAGTTGGAAATATGCAACATTGAAACAAAGGATAGAAAAAAATCGAAAAATCATTTGAAGGTAAAAGAGACTACATAATAAATTATTATCTAAAATTCATGCTATTTCTTTAAGGCAACACAATCATGCTCTTTTCCGTCATGACAATTTCTACCATTTCGGATCTCGATCCGCCCTACACTTTACACAGCATTTCTGCATTCTTTTCTCCAAACTGAAGCATAAAACTGTGCGTTCGCTACAAACTACACATGTTTATTTACATAAACACGATGCCGTACAATTAATATTATTATTATTAGACAGGCCTCGGAGCCGCTTGGTCGCGTGCGTACGTAATTGATAGTAGGATCTGCATAATTCCTATGCGATGTATGGTCTGTTGTTGTTATTTCTGGTGCGCTGAGTTTTCTGTTTACATTGCCCGATGAAAAATGATTTAGGCAATTATTATTTATTGGGTCATTGTTCTTGACGGTGTCAGGGCTTCTGGAGGTAGGAGGCAATTCTTTTGTGTGGTTTTTAAACGTAACGTACAATTATCGGCTTTCCTGCAAATCCGATGGTAGTAACGCTAGTGGAATGCGTGACAGATAGCGAAGATTGTTTCCTTTATGTAGCGCCTATATGCTTAAGAATGTAATCTGATTTGTAATCTAGTTGTTGGTGGTTGGTTGGTTACGAATAAACGATTGATTGATTCATTGATACAGAACCACGAGTGATTCTGCAAATAACAACGGGTGCTTCTGCAAATAAACAATATTTGTCGTTTCCAAGGGGTCTCTAAAACCGTTAGGGCGTATCATACGATATAGAGAATGAAGAATTTTTACGAATGTGAGACCAGCATGTGCCTATAAATCAGTGTTGTTTAAAGTCAAGTACCGTAAAGCGTTACTTTTACATCTTGCTATAAATCAGGCCAGTATTGCTGCTGCATTCAGCTCTGGGCAAACGTGTAGTTTAGCGTCGTAAATTATTCACCCATTGTAACATTATTATATTTCATCAACCCATCTTCTACTTTGGCAGGAATCCTTTTCATCAATCCAGCTTCTATTTAGGCAAGAATTCGTTTTATCAGTCCAGCTTCTTTTTAAGCAGGAATTATTTTTCATCTATAAAACATTTATTTAATTAAGAATTATTTTTTATCAATCCAGCTTCTATGTAAGCAAGATTCTTTTCATCAATCCCACTTCTGTTTAGGGAAAAATTATTTTCATCAATCCCACTTCTATTTAGCAAGAATTCTTTCCGTCAATCCGAATTGTATTCGAGCAACGCTGAAACCCAGCTCTGTAACTAAGTATGAACTGGGCATAGAAATGATGAATTAGGATTGGGTTAAGTGTTGGATATAGGATCTAAGTATTTCATTCTGCGGGAGAACCTACTTTAGATTGAATTTTGGTTGAGATCTATACTACTGAGTGTTTGTATTTTACCTAGAGTTCCTACTGAATACAATTTATTTTGTAGTTTGTTAACTTTTGTGGTATAGATACATCAGTGGCAACATTAGAAAACCTATTTTTTAGCTTGAGTTTTTATTTGAGCAGCATCTTGTGAATCGTACAGCAAGAATAGACCAGCTTGTTTAATTGGTCTATAGGAGAGAAATAGGCAAGGGCGTCGAGAGCCAAATCGGGCCCCGGGGCAGACATCCATCAGGGCCCCTCGTTTTTATTATTAAGTCCAAGTCTGGTGTAAGCCTGAAAAACGCTATCAAACTACATTTAACGAATAATAATAAGGGTAAAAATAATAATTATTAGCAGGTTTTTTTTAGTGTGCAGTTCTACACAAAAAGGGCAGGTCTAAATGAATTTGTGCAGCTGTAGAAGCATTTTTGTGCAGTGAAAACTAGTTTTAGAATGTGTATTGTCATCCGATTTGGAATAATTCACTATGGCTTTTTAAGGGGTCGTGCAGTTCTAAAATTCCTTTTAAAAGCCCTGAATAATAATAGTAAAAGTAAATGTGAAAATCAATTTCTGGTTTAAAATGTCCATCTATGACTCTAATTATAAAGAAATTTACAGAAATGTAATATGAAAATGTGATTATGTGAATGTGATAAATGATTTTTTAAATGACATTAATCGCATTGCGATATCCAATTTCAAGAGGTGAGGATACGTCAATTGCTGTGTTGCATTGTCTATACATGGACTTCGTCAACAACTCGCTCTCTAGCCTACCATGATCAACTACACGTACATCTACTATCATACTATAGCAACGATATTATCAGCTTGATTTGCTGCATCATTCGCTTTTGACGCAATTGAAAATGCAAGGCTTTGAAGGATTGTCTCTCGTTTGCATTCCTGACTTTCAACAATCTTTCTTTCCTTTGTTGAGCTCCACATTTCTGATGGTAATTCGTCTTCTAATTCGTTATCAACTTAATGGAATTATAATTATTATAATATCAAATAAGAAACTTATTGGTAATTTGATATCAATTATTTATTGTGATAAATTACATCCAGCTGTAAGTTAAAGTATTATTTATTTTGACAATAACTCAAACTTCAATTCAGAAATTTACATCCAGTACAAATTGTATGTCTCCCAGAAAACGAATAATCAATACTAGGCTGACTGCTGATAATCCTCAAAATAAGCCTACTGATAAGCAGTGTTTTTCAAATTCAAGTTATTCGACTAGGCTCAACTATAACGTGGCCTAGAACTTTGCATTACGCACCCCGTAATGAAACGTTCTTGGCCACGCATACGAATCTGGTGGAGTAGGCCCTATAGAATTCAGTCAGGAATCTAAATTTGTCTGCATCAGTTAACTTTGCATCAGCAGATAGTCCAAAACCAGTCTGATAAGTGATGAACAACTTCTGTTACTGTGCTCACTCCTAAATCCTCTGACTGAGCAACTGAGTCTGTTAAGTTTCAAAGTTATTAAATCGTTTTCGTTAACAACAATGCTAACCTTTTCAGTCCCATTTCCACCGTCACATTCGTTATTGCTTAGATTTTGGTAAAGAAATTCAATAGATCTAGTACCTCATTTACTTCATTACCTATATTATTGAAGCAATTAGACTGCATTAGACCAAAACCCCCAGGTTTCTTCAGTTTGAAAAAAGTTTTAGACATTTCCGGGCCCCTGCCATAGAACCGGGCCCCGGGGCAGCAACCCCACCTGACCCCCCCTCTCATCGGCCCTGGAAATAGGTGGAAAGAACCTGCTAGAATGCCCAACAAATTCTCAAACACCCGTTCTGCTGAGCCATGTGGCATTACTCACGCGTCATCCTTCCAGTTAGCCCCCACTGGCTAATGTTTGTCCCAACATAACCAAATGTAAATGTAATCGATTTTATATAGCGACCATATGGCCTCGACCCTGCTCATTTATCAATGAATTAATCAGGTGAGATCCTTCACCACTGCTTGCCAATTTGAATAGGCGCCACGCCATTTTAGGTCTCCATTCCCAGACCGTACTAGCCTGAGATTTAAATTTCTTAAATAGGCCATCTTCGGGAAGCGAGCCACAATCCGCAAGTTGTTGCTAAGATGTAAGTTGCGAAAGTTACTGTTTGAATTAGTACAACTTGGTTAAGGTTTCACTGTTCTCTATGAAGTGCGGACTAAATCTGGGTTTTGCTGTTCGGCTTTTGCACAGTTAAAATCCTCGACTGAGATTTTCCTCAGAGATACGTGACTGTTGGCAAGTATAAGATTTGGGTGCTGTGCATTGAATCAGTAATGCATGAAGAGTAAATGATGCATGAAGAGCTCTTGATGACTGCATGTATCATTATACATAGCATCTCAATTAAATTTCTCATTTGCATGAGAATTTCAAACTTTAATATAAATTTTCTGTTGCTTTATTATATTGAAGACATGTTGGTGCTAAGGAAGGCATCTGCTGTTAAAATCCGTTTCTGGAATGACTTTTTAAGATACTTGCTTCACGTTTGACTCAGAACTAATAATGGATTTATTACAATTTGAGGAGTGTAATGTAATTAGCAACTTCTATTGCGCCGGTGTCTAATGCACAAGGCATCAACCGATAGAGTGTGTGACTGTGTGAGGCAGAAACGGGTACTTTTGTTGAGTAGGTGATTTGTTATCAATTTGTAATCATGAGATAGATTTTATGGGCTGTTCAACTTGAAGAACAAGGCTGATATAGTCCACTTTCAGGTAATCTACAGCTTTGTCATGTTCTAATTGCTTATCCACCATCGGCTGTCTCTTTGTATTAGTGGACTGATCTGAATATTGAACTGATTATGATGCGGTGTTAGCGTGCCATCAGTTAATGTGCATTAGACAACATAATAGAATAGTAATTAGGTAGTAATAGCAATTTATCATGTCCGTAATTATAGTGTGGCAGTTCAGTTGCAATTATATAGATTTGAAAGTGGGTACAAGATACAATTGGGTCATTTAACGACTTCCTATTTGGAGAAAATCTGTTGAGGTATTGTAGCTACCTATTACAGAATAAGATCACAGGGATTTCAAGACTTCAGAAAGTAAGAAAGATGACATAAAGCAATCATTAGGTATCCAAACAACTCAGCTTAGACAAAGTTGTTCAACGAGAACTCCGATGGTTTGGACATGTAGATAGAGTGCCAGCTGACAGAATCCCACACAATGCACTACGTGCAAGATTTGAAGGAAATAGAAACAAAGGCAGACCAAGACTATGCTGGATAGACAACATAAATGAGAACATAACATCACTTGGACTAACACTAACAGCAGCAGATACCTTAGGATGGAAAACATTTATAATCAGGATGATTTATTATAATAAGGATGATTCATTCACAATTTCTTAAAACTTTCATGTACACCAAAGTGCGGTTAACAGTTGGTTGACTAAAGGATATACTTACTTATTTACTTACTTACTGGAGGGAAGCAATGGACTTGACAAATGACCAAGGACAATGGAGATAATTTATTCGTACACATCGTCGCCAATTGTCTGGTGTCAGGAACTGATGATGATGATTAGGGGAAAATATGTGTTTTGACCAACCCGTCTGACACCGTGACCAATCATTATGTGTCCAATTATGTTAAGTTGGAGACAATGATAGTCACTGTATGAGTTACATAATTTATTGTTGAAAACATCAGCTACAATATTGTTTCTGTAGAATTGTTTTCTCAAGACTTTGTAAAACTTACAAGCACTTCACCTCTGAAATTTAGTTTATATTTAAGTTTCTCTCTTACAAATCTTGGATATAACATAATTTTAGGTGAGGAAATATTTAAATTTGCTTTCACTCTACATGTGAAATTGAATGATTTTGTTTATTTAAAAAAGTATGTTGTTGATTCAGTTTTGATAGAGTCACACTTCCAACTTTGAAGCTTTCAAAGCTAGATTATTATTTCAAAGCATCGGGAAAATGTATTTCATGCTGTCATTGCTTTATTTGTGAGTGGTAAGTAAGTATATTCTTTACTAAATCAACTGCCTATCCATGCTTTGGTGTACATGCGTTAGATAAATATAACAATCCTCTTGTGACAAAGGAATTTGTTGAAATTGTTAATGGACCAAAGCTATTCTAAATGAATAGCTGAATAAAAGCAAATAGTTTTGATGTCTATATTTGATGAAGCTACGTAGGTCTCCGGAGAGAGGAAATACTTTTTGTGTTGCATTGGATTGGATTCCAGTCGGATTGGAACGTGTGTGCATTGGCCTGTTATCTGTAAAAATAAATGCATATGCTGTTTCATTATGCAAATGCTCCTCTCCAGAGAAACACTTAATGACTGACTAGCTAGTAATATGCAGTATCATAGTCAAACATTGGTAATTTTGTCTCGCTTGAGTGGCCGAGTGGGTTGGTAGCCTGCTCGTCACGCCGGCGCCCCGGGTTCGCTTCCCGGTCGGGTCGGTTTATCAGAGATTAATTTCTCGGATCTTTACTGCGGGTGGCTCGGTCGCATTATAAACGTGGAGTACAATACAACACACAATACAACACATCACAATACAACTGGGGCGCGGTGGTTTAGGGGTATGTTCGGTGCCTTGCAGCTGGAGGGTTGCGGGTTCGAATCCACCTCAAAGCCGCCGCGTAGGGACCTGGGCAAGTCCTTCACTGCAATTGCTCATGCGCTTGGCGTGAAACTCCGATTCAGCGTTAAGCGCAGTAGTCGGGAGCGCCTCTGAATGGGAAATCTGGTAGGGGCGCTATAACAAGTGTTCAAATACAATACAATACAATACAATACATATATACCTACAGGCTCCAGTTCTGATTAGACTGTGGCTGTAACCACGGCTCCTGTTGGTTCTAGCTTTGCAGAAGAAACCAAACTAGGCTTGTGGGCCTGTTGGCTTAGATGGCTCTCAAGTCAAGACTCAAAACATATCTCTTTTCTACTTAAGGCGTATCTCTGTCTCTGATGACTAACTGTGTGTTGTGTTTGTTGAAGTGCCCTTGTAATGGCAAGTGTTGTGTTATGGTGCCCTAGAAATGGTCGCTGTTTTTATTATGTCTACTTTGTTTCAGAAAGCAATAAAGTATTTATGTTGGCAGTTTGTACTACAGCATTTGTTTGAGCCATAACTAATATTATTACCACTCATATAGCGAGCTCTTCTGTCTAATGGCCAAGCACCAATCAATGGAGTTACCAAGTACATACATACAATACAATACAACTGATCTTTGATATCGCCCTTACTAAGGTTGCCCCAAGCTCAGAAGTGCACACGCCTCAGCAGCGCAGAAGCAATTATATTGCAGAGCAATTGTGCGCGAAGGACTTGCTCAAGGTCCCTACGCGGACGGCTTGAGGTGGATTCGAACCTGCAACCCTCCGGCTGCAAGGCTCCGAACATACCCCTACACCACCGTGCCCCACATACATCAGTAAAATATGTAAATTAGTAAATAAATAAGGAGAGAAATTTCATTGTTCATTTCTCAGATAGGTTTGGTTATTTAACAATAGCTATATGATGCTATATGCTGTAGAGAGAATGCCAGCTGACAGAATCCCACACATTGTACTACACGCAAGACACAGACAGACCAAGGCTACGATGAATAAGCAACATAAATGAGGACATAACATCACTTGGACTAACACTGAGGGGAGCTATGGACTTGACGAGTGACCAAGGACAGTGGAGATTGGTCGTTCGTAGCCATTGCCACTAGAGAGCTGGGGTCATTGTATTGTATTGTATTTTCGTTTATTGAAAACTAGCTGTCATTATGCAGGCAGCAACAGAAGTTCGTGACTTATGGTTATAATAAAGGGCCTAGACTAATTAATTATAGATTTGGATAATATTCATCTCCATACGGCATCCTGTCAGGAACCAGTAGGCCTACATATTTTAACGGATTTGGACTACTGGGACAAAGTCTGCTACTCTACTTTCAACGTTTTTGGAAACTAACATTGAAAGTAGAATATTACCAGGGACAAATCACCAAAACTACAGGGACAAATCCTAAAACTACTGGGACATTTGTCCCAGTAGTTATACAGTTAAAATATGCACTGTAGGAACTCAGGATGATATGATGCAGTAATTCCAGGTGAATTTCAATCAAAAGTGCAGACAATCCCAGAACCCTGAAAGGTTGTAGCTGTTTGGACGGCAGATTGTTCGTAAGAGACAAATGAAATAATAGATAGAGATGGATAAATAGAGTCAGATGAGGGGAAAGACAAAAATAGGGACGGAATGGATGAACGGAGCGAAGGAAATGGAGTGACTGGATACGGCACCCTGCGTGCACCAAGGGAAAATCCTGTGTGAAGCCGTCCTCTGTGGTACGAACGTCATTTGTATTCACTATCACTCGGATGATTGAAACGAATGCGGATCTGAATGCAGATCTGGCTGACAAGTCGGATTCCTCGACGTGGCGCGTGTCTCCATTATTGGCGGGAAGATTGGATAATGCTGCTGTCGGAGTGATTATTCTCCAATATGAATCGGAACATGATGAATGACCTGGTTAATGGCATGTCGGACTGAAGCCCACGGTGTATCCGAGGCCTGGGCTGCGTATGGCAGACGGCATTGTGTCTGACGGCTATCGACGTTTTATTGCGTGAAATTAAGTTAGAAAAATTAAGCGTGTCTTATTCAGAGGAATAATTCAGCTTAGGATTTGCTGTGATATCTTGTGTCTTGTCTTCTGAAAGGTAAACTGTGAAAGTCGGGCAATGGAGTGTAGCTTCCAAGTGTTGGAAATTATGGGACTTTATAAGCGGTGTGAACAGTTATCATGCTGCACAAATCCAGCTCTAGATGAACAAGACAAACTGTGTTGAGATATGGGCTTCAGTTCAGTTGCTTAAGGGGTGTGCTATGCAGTGCCGGCCTTAGGCACAGGCAAAGCAGGCAGTTGCCTGGGGTGCTACAATCTAGGGGCACCAGTATGTGTTTTAACAGTTTTATGCTTTTAACTTTTTTAGCCATTTTTTTTCAATTACAATGTTTATTTTCATTTGAATTCAAACTTTCGCTTATGGAAGAAGTTTAAAGTAATTATTGATTTCATTGCACCTTTTCAAGTTATTCAAACACCGTAAAATTTTTATTTTAACCATAAAAATTCAATTATTTCATGCTAGTCTGTACTCTGTGTCTGTAATAGACCTGACCACCATAAATCTGATGCTGACATAGTGACAAACTACAAGGAGAAAAAATTTCTCATTACTTCAGCAAATTATTCTTTGTAATAAATAATTGTTCTTTTTTCTGTAATTTGATTTTTTTCGATAATTCGAAGAGTATTTACTTTTTACCATTCTATAAAAATTTGAATTATCCAGAGTTGACTGTACTAATAAAAAATCATAATAATAATAATAATAAATAACTCAGTTGAGAGCAATGTTCTGGTTGGTTCCTGAACCGTTCCTCATTGGGCTGTGACTTGGGGTGGACCGTGGAGTGGTGGTATGCTATGCCTGTAGGGCCATTTGGGATAGGGCCGGCCCTGGTGTGATAGTCTAGTGGTTAGCATACTGCACTGTCGACCTAGAGGTTAGGGGTTCAAATCCTCACCAGAGCTGAAATTTATTTCAAGATTTCTGCTCCACCTGTGCCCCATAGCCAGCTCTGCTATAATGAGTGCACTGACCATGCACTATGCTGAGGCTAAGAAAATGAAGTCGCAAACACTTCACACTCATGGCTGCATCTTAGGCTAGGTTAAGGAACTTTTATTCTTCGTCTTCTTCTTCATTTGTTGAATTATGCCGGAATAGAGTTGTGTTTATTTAAAACCATTTGTCTGATTTTGCACAACAGTTTTGCATGTTTAAGTTGTTTTAATTCTGAGTCATTCCCATCTGTGTATTAGTACCACGGTAGTTGTGAATCTGTCCTTTGCCTGGCAGAGAATGTCTACAGAACTGATTTAATGTGTACAATTAATCGGATGCCACAGGGATCATTTTCATGATTCGGTGTTAAGTGAAGTTTTCATGCCAGCACATGCCACCGAATTATTTATTCTGTAGTATTATTCTCAGGTATTTTTACCGGCAGAAGCAATTGCTTGAGCATTCTTAGAATTCCATGATTACATTTGCAATCGAATCCACTGAACTGCTGAGTCACGCCAGTTCATGGACAATCATGTGATATCATAATACGCTGAAAGAAATTAGTCTCAAGGAACCTTATGTCTTGTTTCTACTTATAATCTGAAATGTGATTTATCCTTGCGGGGTTTATTTCATACCAGCGCACGTGTTTCTGCATATCGTTTCCATTAGTTTTCATCGCAAAGACAAAAACAACTGCTCGATTAAAATAGAGGCCTATAATTAGAAGCCAGCCTGTAAAGGTCGCATGTCGTATTGGTTTACCTGACAACCTAATAAACAGGAAGACGTTTACCCTGGATTTCATTGGCTGGCAGTTGTGTGGAGGTCATGTACCGTGAAACACGCATTAAAGGACTCCGCTTCAGGTCTGAAAACTACAGGCAGTGATAAACAGTTTCATTTGAAGTTGACGTTTTCCACTGGAAGTGTGTATATAAGAAATTCTGACACAGACATGGATGCTTTTGTAAGTGGACTAGTTTTTTTTGTTTGGCTAAGTACCGGTAGTGCTGAGTGATCAGCTGTTGTTATATGGATCTGCTTTAATCCGTAACTGGCTTTGCTGTTGTCTGAAAATATGAAGGAAGAGTAATATTAAGAAGTCCTTTGTACAGATGTATGTAGCTACAAATCTGCACAGGTCTCCTAAGACATTTTGAAGTTGTTTTGTTCGGCTCTTGTATGATAGGTTTTGTTAAGGTGCCCATCGACTTTGAACTGCCCGCTAAGGATGTGAAGAGCTGTATCCCATGCATACTTTACTGACACTTGCGCCAGGCCACACCTGACTGACACCATACTTTTTTCTATTGATAATATTTAACTCTTTTTCTCTATTGTATACCTGGTTGCGGTCTGTCAACCTGCCAGAAAATAAACGAGGCTAAGAACTTAATATGCAACTCAGACTGACTCAGGTTTGTAGAATGTCAAGTACATCTGGACCATAGTTAATGTTGATGTCATATTTCTGTGTAGGCCTAAGTGTCATCTGATTTTTGACCTTATGACTTTATTTACGCCTATCTCTTGTTGAACTGCATTTCTGATGGGCTGCTAAACCCAGCAGATAGATCTCTGTGTAGCCAGAATTATCTTTAAATAGAAGTGGACTTCTAATTAGACTGCTTTGACATAACTAACATTTCAGAAATTGATTCAGCTGAAAGGTTTGAGCTAGGACTATAGGTGCCATCTGAGCAAAAGTTAATTGAAAATGAACAGGAGTGAGAAATTATTGGATATGAAAACTGCTTAGAGAACAGAGAACTTTCTGGAAATATTGTGCTCAGTGTCAAAAGAATTGTGTTCTTTATGCAAAGAACATCTGGCAGGCCTGAAAGAATAAACATTGTAGGAATGTTTTGAATTTACAGTTTTGCACACACTTAATACAGTGCTCTAAGCTGTTTTTGAAGTTTCGTAGGTTTCGTAAGAGTGCATTGAAAGTTGATTATAAATTACCAGACCTGTACCTTCAAGTATGAATGTAAGTATGCACAATTGTACATATATGAATGTGACTTTTTGTGAAGTACATTTTAAGGATAGATGTGTAATGGATGTTTTGTGATACATGTGCATTGAAGCTGATTTTAGATGCTTTACTTTCTCAGTGATGTTTATAGTCTGGCTTGAGATGGGTTTGTTTTGGCGAGTTTGGTTATAAGCCAATATGAAATGATCAATGTCCTTTTCTTAGACCTCAGGACAGTGTTTCTGAAGAGTTTTATTGTTGACATATAAACAGTTGTACTGCATTTGACCTTTTACAGGTTTGCTGTGAAAGTTTTAATTACAGGCTGTGTAGTGCTTGAATTAGTAGGCTTTTATTGATTGATTGATTGATTGACTGATTGATTGATTGATTTTTGCAAAACCATGCATTCCTTTGAGTTTGACATGATGATTACATAATTTTTGCATGCCTGTGCACACCACAGCAATCACATGAGGTACTGAATAGCTGTCCAGCAACTCTAACAGCCATGGGTGTTTTCCAGTAACAAGCAGAGTGTGTAACCATTGTAGCATAAGACTGTGTGTGCTCCAGTATAAGGTTACAAACTGGCTGTGATGGGAAAACTCCATCCTGTTCAATATCAACCACCTGATTAGGTGTGATAGTTTGTTTAAGCGGATTACCCCAAGTTTTCATTTCCAGGTTATATTGACCACATGAATTTCGAAAGGTCTTATAATGCAGTTTGGATTTGGAGTGTTGTTGGTTGATACCCTGTGGAATATGGTGCTATACAAGTTATTGGGTATTGTATCCAAATTAGGGATGTTAAATCCATGATCGGAAATCCGATTATCGGTTTCGAAAACGATAATCGGTTTTCATTATTGACAAAACGATTATCGAATTCTGCCTCTTATATATAAAACGGAGTCTTCCACAGCCAACGAGGTAATAGTAGAACCCCCACAGCGACGTATTATTGCCTCTTATATATAAACGGATACTTCCACAACCAACGAGGTAATAGTAGAACCCCGTACGTGTATGTACGTTACCGTACATAGCGATTATCGGTTTTCAGTAACTTGCATTATATGATAATATATTAAATTTTCTATGAAGGCCAATAAAAAACGATAATCGGTTTACAATCGGATTTCTAAAACCGATAATCGGTTTGCCAAAAAAACCGATATTAACAACCCTAATCCAAATGGTTGTAATGAGAGCGTGACCAATCCTGGGTTTCTTGGTCATTCTTTCTGGGTGAACACAGGGCAAATGGTTGCTGTATTGAAGATACTAAGCCTTGATACTGTGTCATGGTCCTTCCGTACAGCACTAAGTCCATATCCATGTTGTTTCCCACTCTTTTAATCCAGTAGGCTCTAAGACAGTCCTCTCCAGTTCTTGAGGGAGTCCTGTATTCCTACATTTCAAACTTCCGAGATGTTGCATGGGTGTAGACCTCCAAAATTGAGCCCTCCAATGAATAATTTAAGCATTAAGTAATGAATGAATAAGCCGGTCTTAATCAGTTAATCCGCCACTAAGTGAGTCCGCAGATATATTCAATGTCTTTGGCAAAGTCAAACAACGAGACAAAGGAGGTTTTTTGTCACATTCACCAACAGACAAACCTGCTTGAACTGGAGCAACCCAAGGCCAGTTGTGTCACAGGTTGAAACAGGTTCCAAGGGCCTGATCGGGTTTGGGCGGATTTTACCTTTCTTCACACACTTAGTATGCGTTATAGTGATCGGTTGTTGTTTGTAATTCAAATGCAAACAATGCAAGACATGTACTTTGTAACCACCGGTTTTTGCGTGGACTGCAACGGTAACCCAATACGTTATATCATTTACCGAACAATAGATCTGCAAACGTTAAAAGTCATGTACTTTGTAACCAGCAGTTTTTGCATGGCCTGCAACAGTAGCCCAATACACGACATCATTTAACGAACAATAGATGTATTGCAAAGTCATGTACTTTGTGACCACCAGTTTTTGCATGGGCTGCAACAGTGACCCATTACACGACATCATTTACCCGAACAATAGACCGCCTGCATGGCTGCCTTGCATTGTAGTTGGCTTCTTCGATTCCTCTTCAATGCTTGCTGCTTCTCAGATAAAATTTATTGACTTTGAGGTCTATCGTTGTTCAGTGCCTGTTGGCTGAGGTGAGTTTATTTCAGTATACATGTACTAAGGGATTTCAAGCTCTCGAATAGGGTAAACATGTGAGGAAACCATTCATTTCTAATGACTGTGATCCTCAAAGACCTGTATGGTTCCAGAGCGTGCGTGCATGAGTGGTTTGTTGTTTAGTGAGGTGGCAAGAAACCAAGGCGATCTTGAAAGCCGGTTAGAATATCAAATGGTCTGCAATAGTTGCATTTCCAAATGCCGTTTTGTGGTGAAACAAAGCTGTGCAGTCATTTGACAGATGTGCAACGATACTTAAAGAAGAAGAGGAAGTACAGGGGTCCCTTAAGCTAGCCTTTGAGGCAGCTATGGGTATGAAGTGTAGGCGACTTCATTTTCTTAGCCTTGACATATCAGTGTGGGTAACCAGTGCTCTCCCTTGCCGTCTGAATTTCCCACCAACAGCGTACTCACCATAGCTGAGTTGGCTAGGGGCACATGTGGAGCTGAAACCTTGAAACAAATTTCTGCCTTCGTGGGGTATGAACCTCTCGGTTGGCAGTCCAGCATGCTTACGAATAGACTATCATGCACCCCGCCATGATACCGGGTACTTGAATTATTAATTTTTTTGGTGTACGGTTTGCATTTATTTCATTTGCCTAAAAGTTTCATGACCATGACACCAGTGTTTAATAATGCATATTATTTATGACAGGTGCATTGTAGAAACCTTTTCTTTGTTTCTTCTGAACAATGCAAGACATTAATATTGTTTCTAGTGGTGCATTGCTTACCGTCATTCAGGATTTATTTCGCTAAGTTCGTGAACATGACTTGAATAAATAATGGAGTGAGTGTAATGGGTGCTGAACATCATTTCCTGTGAATAATTAGTATTGGTTGTCCATTGGATAATCTTGATAATAATGCAGCTGGCTTATTATTAAATCTTTTTGTGTTGCCAGCTTGGCATGCAAATCATTCCTGTCAACCATAGTTACTTGTATTTTAGTTGAATTTTACAAAGAAAACACTTCAGTTGTAAAGAACATGCACTGTAACCTTCTGCCTGCCTGCCTGCTCGACCCCTTTCGATCTTGACCTTGAACCAATTTTGACCCTACCTGCCTAACACTTTTGTTTCGACTGAGCGCCTGTGAATAAGCTGGGCGCGGTAGAAATCTCGAGATTGCGATTATGATTAAATTGTAATACAGGAACGATGCTACTAATATATGTTTCAGTTGTCAATTGGAAACATTTTGGACTGGAAAATAATGTGAATACATAAGTTGTGAATGGGAGATGACTGCCATGTTTTGACTTTAAAGTATTTTAGTTGGTCACTTATATGTTGCAATAACTTCACAAAACATATTTATAAATGAACTACAGTTATCATGTTATACTTATTATACTATGCGCTAGCTTTTTAAAATAAATCTAATATCAGACAAATATTAAACCCATATATAGTGTCCTTGAGGGTCCACATATCAAGCATGTTGCTTTTATTTACGAAATTACGACGCTAGTTGACTGTCCCTAAATTCAGTAATATATTTCATCTGTTGATTAATAGCCATGGCTCACAGTGGATCAGACAGGAGGCCGCTAAATTATAAGAGCGTGGTGGGTATAATTTAATCTTTTCACAGTTATGCAGCTATATCTGGCTACCGTAACCTTTACTCTAACAAGAGTGTTGATGTAACGTCCTTTCACGCGAATCGAGTAACAATAAAATCATGCAAGCTTGGTTGGTCATTGCGGTGTAGCAGATGATAAGTTATGCAAATTTGATTCAGTACACGCTAGGCTGCATTGTTGTTAAGCAAATTAGTCCAGTCGACAGGCAAGGTGAGCTTATATAAATAGCGCTCACTGGTTTCTTGGGTACAGAGTGTTCCGAGACTGTGGTCCAGTTTATCGATTTTACTATAGATGCTTAATGATTTGATCGCTGTCTTTTGGCACTTCTGCAGTTTCTCTGATGTTGTCGTAGATCCGGGCATGGACAGACAGAAAAATGGGAGCTGAAGGAAGCAAGAACAGTGCCAGTTCGGGCACGGCTAGCTATGCTAGCACCATTGTGGACTTTCCAAACCTGTGTCGGAAAGAGTCGGAAGCAACGGCCTGGACTCTGCTCCACCAGTGCACGCTTGACAAGTGGAAAGATGGACATGCTGGTTAGTTTTTCTACTTTGTAAAATATAAGGTGTTGTAGCACAATTTACAGTATGTTATAATTTTAGACTTTACATTTTGTTGTGGTTCAGCTTGAACTGGGCTTGTTACAGAACTTTACAATTTGAAATGTTAATATTTTGTGTTTTGTATTTTAATTATTTGGACATTATGATTTGCATAATTATAAAATGTCATATAAGTTATAGCATGATATTGTAACTGATTATAATGTACTAGTCCCTGAAGATACTTTACCTACATGTCATTTACGATGGGGGATGGGGGGTTCAATCAATCTCGTAGATAGCCAGGTTTCAAGAGATCCTTCAAAGGCAGTATGCAATAGTCAGATACATACATACACACAGTACATACATATGCAAGCATACATAGATATGAAAAATATAAATGAATATAAACAATAAGTTTTACATTTTACTTTAAAACTTCTGAAATAGTATCATATCCATATTGTAACAGACATGTCTCATCGATTCTGACTGTTTTTGTGCCTTTTTCAGATGCTGGTGGTTTTCCTGAGGCACTGCTGACATGTGATGGCGTGATTCACAAGGACTGCAGTTTCTCCTTCTGCATGAGCCGCCAGGGCATCATCAACATCAACAAGGGCTCGTCAATCTTCAGCTTTCGCAAACGCAGCAAGTTTGCCAAGATGGCAGAACACTTTGAATACAACCACATTCCTGCTCAGATGTCATCCATAAACCACTTCCGCGTGAAGAGCGTTCTCTGCTTTCGCGACAGCCTCGTCGTGCTGCACCTTTCGCGAAACACCAACTCACAGTTTGGGCTCCTAGACCTGCGCATCAACAAATTCCTTGGTGTGTTTGGAAAGCAACACCTCGAGTTCACCAACGAGGCTCTGGCTGGAGAACTGAGCCCAGACAAGAGCAAGTGTCTTGTACGCATGCCGAACATCGGACAACAAGGCCAGGCTGCTGCCGCTGCGCTCGTTCCATCTACCAGTTCAGTTTTCCATCTTTACGATCTTCGCACCAGAACGCTTCTGACCGAGATCGACCTGAACTTTGCCCTCTGCCACTTCTGCTTCGATCCGCGTTTCACCTGGAGACGCATTGCAGTGACCAACTTCGAATCGGGTCAGAACAACAACCTCAGCGTGGTCGAGCTGGACGCGTGGAACGTTCTGAGCACAAACCCACGAGTGAGCGACACCAGACAGACTCTGTACCCGTTCATGAAGGATCTCTGCTACACGCGCGACGGATCGCTGCTAATTGCTACAATCCTCGACACCAACTGCTTCTGCCGAGAGAAGAAGACGCGAAACTATCGTCCAATCAACTGCAGCATCTACGTCTTTAACGGCGACTCGACCGAGACGCTACACTGTATTCAGTACCGCCGCTACACGTGTACACAGCACAACTGCCCCGTCAACTACAAGCCAGTCTTCTCCGTGTGCGGTAATCGGATGGCCGTCGTCATGGATATAACGGATGACGTGGCACAGCACTACGTACAGATATACAAACTACCGACCACTCTGAACTTGCAGAATATGTGTCGGGTTGTCATACTGCAGAACTATCCTCTTTGTAAGCTCACTGACCTACCACTGCCTACAAAACTCATCAACTATCTTCACTTTAAGCCGGACTTCGACTGAAAGAGAAAACAGAGGGTTCTGACTAAATTCGTTACCCACTTAAAATCGCCAGAAGGATCACAAGTTTTATCAGTTTCTCTTGCTTGCATCTGTGTGTCGTATTTATTTAGTATGTGGTGTGTTGCAAGAGTAAGTTTGTGTTAGTAGTTTAGAACAGAACCTTTTCTGATCAGTCATCATTCCTGATCGGTTATGTTGTTGTACATGTCCGTTATATTTATGGTGTGTAATTATGTGTACATTTTTGAAGATGTTATTGTCATTTCTGAATTCTGGTCACGAACCAAAGACAACCTCTTTGTTAGTTTAGTGTACAGAAAATGATATCAGCTGTGTAACGGAGATTCCTGAAAGTCAAAACTTGTTCTACAGGGACTGTATCTAGTTTAGTACCATCAATGGTACTGAAAACTTAGCTAGAAATTAAGTGCGTAATAATTTATCTGCTGTATCTCCTTAAGTGCTTAATTGGATGGGTAACTATTTGAACTATTTTCTCTGTAATCATTAAACTGTACACGAGTTGTTCATGGTTGTTCATTTTTACACTTTCATGTAAACCAAGTTTGTCACACCAGCCAAAGTCAATATGGGAATATGACATTAAATATGTGTTGAACTTCAGACCCAGTTAGTTATTTATACTGTGGTTGCATTAAAACTGTACATGTTGTGACAGGGAGAGACGTAATGAGGCAAGATTAATGCCACCATAACACAGAGTTGTAGTTATGGTTTATGAAGAGGCTTGAGCAGTGTGATAGAGAATTTTGATCAACATGGTAGGGGCTTAATTTGGAAATTATGTGCATGTGTTGCTGGATATGGGAATTGTTTGAAGTACATGTAGCAAAGCCCCTCTGGGTTTAGGTGTGTAAACATTTAACTTTTTGGCTGGCATTTTATTAATCCTTTTGTTTCAACTGGCTTAAAATTTGACCTTTTATATAATTGAATAGTAATAATGACATACTACAGTAAGGCAAGTTGAAAAAGGAAAACTAATGTGTTAAATAGTGCAAAAGCAAGATGGAAAAGAATACCCACAGCAAATATGAGTTCACCTTGTCACCTTGTGCTGTCAGTTCTTGGAACTTTAGCGACCTTCATGATCAAGCCTCTCCATTTCCTTCTGTCCGCCGTCGCATCTCTCAGTTCTGCCAAATTCATTCCAGTTGTTTCATGTATCTCGTCCATCCACTTTTTCCTTGGTCGTCCTTGTTTTCTCCTTCCCTCTCCATATGCTAACATCATTTCCTTTTCCAGTCCATCTGATCGCATGACATGACCAAAGAACCTCAACTTTGCTCTTAGCACGGTTTGTTGTAGTGTCTCTTCCTTCTCAATTCCAATACTCCATCGCACCCAATCATTGGTCTTTTTCTCTTTCCATGATATTCTCTGCATCTTCCTCCATATCCACATTTCGCATGCGTTAATCTTTTTCTCATTTTCTTGGTCATTGTCCATGTCTCGCTGCCGTATGTTACTGTTGGTATGATCAAAGCCTTCACCAATCTTTTTTTCGTGTCTATACTCACATGTTTGTCCTTCCATATTTTTCCAGACCATTCATTGCAGCTTTTCCTATAGCCACTCTACGATTTATTTCCATATCACACTTTCCTTCTTTTTCTATTACTGATCCCAAAAACGTGAAGTTAGTTACCGTTTCTATTTCTTCTCCGTCTACTTCAAAACTGTCCTCCTCCTCTGTTGTCATGATCTTTGTCTTTTTTATATTGAAGTAGAGTCCTGCTTTCTCACTTTCACTCTTAAGCCTTCTTATCAGTGTTACCAACTCGTTTTTTTACCCGCCAATAATGTTGTATCATCAGCGTATCTCAGATTGTTCATTATTCTTCCCGCTATCTTTATTCCTTCCTCAGCCTCATCCATTCCCGCCTGCCTCATTATCCTTTCAGCGTACATGTTAAATAAGACAGGAGACAGAATGCATCCTTGCCGCACTCCCTTCCTTATCCTAAAACTGTCAGTATCTCCATATTCTGTCCTTATCACCGCTATCTGATCTTCGTACAGACCCCTAAGAAGTTGTACCAAGTGTTTCGGTATTCCCATTTCTCCCAAGGTTTTCCACATCAATTCATGATTAATGCAGTCAAACGCTTTACTATAATCGATGAAGCATATGTATACTTTCTGTCCATACTCCCTTTGTCTCTCCATTATCCACCTCATATTGGCAATATGATCACGTGTTCCACGAGATTTCCTAAATCCTGCTTGACTATCAGGAAGCTCTCTCTCTATTGTACTCTCCATTCTTTTATGTAATATTTTAAGTAATATTTTGCTTATGTGCGATATCATTGCTATTGTCCTGTAATTTTCACACTCTTTCGCATCTCCTTTTTTAAATAAAGGTATAAAAACTGAACTTTTCCAATCTTCTGGCCATTTTCCAGTTCTCCATATGTTATTACAAATTTTTGTTATTGTCTTTGTCATCACGCCATCCCCACCTTTTACCATTTCTATTGGTATCCTGTCTTGACCCGGTGCCTTATTATCTTTCAATTGTTTGATAGCCCATTCTACCTCTGCTTCCATGACTTCCGGTTCAATTTCATATATGAGTTAGCTACATAAAATTGCAGGAATTTCAAGACTACATAAATAGGAAATAATGACATACGACATCCTAGATATCCAAACAACCCTGATGGACAAAGTCATTTAGTGAAGACTCCAACGGCTTGGCTATGTGGAAAGAATGTCAACTGAATGAATTCCACATGCTGCACTATATGCAAGTTTCAAAAGAAAGAATTAAAGGATGACCAAAACCCTGTATGAGATAGACAAGTTAAACCAAGACATAATAAGACTTGGACTAAACATCAGTGGTGCAAAGGACTTGACAAATGACCGAAAATATGGAAATCATTTATTTGCACTCGTTGCCACCAAGTGGCTGGCATCAGCAACTGATTATAAATATACATGTACTAAATTATTCCTTTTTGTTTCATCATTTACAATGACTAAGAATCAGCTACAGATTCTAGCATGCTCACTATTTTCCAGAAAACTGCTTCCTTTGTTGAAGACTTAGGCCTACTGCCATTTATGTACAGCTAACAAAAGTATTTTCTATGTGTATATGATTATATTTGGGGACATTTTGTAGCATCTTTAAACACATCTTAAAAGCACTCTATTCTATCTTCTAGTGCCAGTCATTTTGCAGCAGTATGAACTATTGGTTGTCTACAATAATTATTCTGTTTGAGTCTTACAAAGTTCAATGCTTCAACAACAGTACCTTAATGTTGACTTTAAGGTTTTTGTTTTGAGTATGAATGTACATTTTTCGTGATTGTATGTTATAGTTTATTGTCGTTATAGAACTACGGACACACATACACACATACATTTGTGGCAGTAACTCCAGTACATCTCTTTCAGTAGTACCGGTAATCATTTTTAGTGGAGTTTCTCAGAAGACTGACTGTCATGACTACTGTACTACAGGTCTTTCTTCTATTCCATCAAAATTAATCTAATGAAAGACAGTTTTGGTTAATGATAATGACTTCTCACTGACTGATACATGCAACTTGAAAGTTGTCAATGCAAACTCAACTCTTGTTGTCAACATTATATGGTACTATAGTGTGTCACAGCCTAACAAATAACACTACAAATAAAGCTGCCACATGCACTTTTAACAGGACCACTGTTGAAATACAAGCGTGTTATTAAGAAGTAAAACCTTGTATTAATCTGGTTGACTGCTAAATTTCATTAATTCATAATGCTTTCTTGCAAACTTGCAATTTTGCACACTGAAATTTCCACATCTTGAAACAAGTGAACTTCTATTTTAAGTTTAAAAACTGTAACATGAATAAAAATACTGGATAACGGTATCTTAAAATATGACTTGTGTTTTCTCTATGGAGTGCAACCACAAAATACTGGATTTTCAGAAAACATGAGTGACTTGCTTTATTTCAAATGCACTAAATATAACACTCAAGGTATGAGGGATATGTTTGAGAAAAATTCACTCTGGTCTCACACCTGCACATTTGAATTTTAAAAAAATCAACAGTTACTGTGCAAACCATGAAACAAAGCAAAGAGCAGCTATAAAGTTTAAACAATGTCATTAAAGTAGCCAATTGGAGACAGACGGACGAACTTGAATCGATGCTTCTACTTTTGTGAATCGATGCTGATACACAGGCGGAAGTTCTGTTAGGGTACTACTTTATGTACTGTGCCAGCCACCGAAATCCTTCGCCATAGCCCTGTTTCTTTAGAACACTACACATGAACAGCTCCAGTGGACGTCGTTCCGATATGATTTCAGTTCCCTTCAAAATCAACAAGACCATGGCAACATGATGAGGCTGTGTGCATGTGTATTGTGTAGCGTGTTTCACTGTCGTCAAAGATTGTCTGGCTAGATTTCGACTGAACTGACCTAGAATTGTTACCTCCCTGGCTCTACAAACTAGCAGGCATCGATTACTGCACCACACACAACAACACTATTATTATTAAAGTAATTTTATATAGCACTCCTTCAAGACTATCTACTCAGGAGTGCTCCCAGCTCAACCCTGGTCCTACAGTACAGATTTAAGATGATAGATTTGTAATTGTATTATTTTAGTAAATTTATGTACCACCTCTTCTAGAAATAACTTGTCAACAGTAGTCTTAATGCTTTCACAGGCTGCCACACAAAACATAGCAGAGTGACCTAGAGGCGTTAGGACCCTCAATGCGCCTGGACCAGTGCAGAGACCCGGCATGTAATGCGCTGCGGGTAGGGAGCCAGCGGAGGACATCCCGCATGTACCCAGTGATACGGCTGAACAAACTGTTATAAAGATAGTTTTTCACTCTTGTGCCACACTGTGTATTTTTGGGCAGTCTGACTTTCCATCATGAGCACTTGCTGGATTTCTACTGAGACTTGCCGCAGAAGACATTAAAACTAGCGTTTACCTGTCAAGCAACAGAAACCAATCAGTGAATTGTAACCTATCAGCAAAATATTAGCGGAATGTCTTTCACCTTGCCCGTCGTCTTGTTGTTTAGTTCAAAGAAGGCTCTGATCTCGTCTTCACTTGCTGCGCCTGGCTTGTCGATTTTGTTGGCCAATATTAAAACTGGTATGTCGGGGATCTGATCGTCATTCAGCATGCTCTGTTTAATCAAATCAAAAACAGGCACTGTTAACACCGTTAAGTGAACCATTAACATCATTCTGAGTTAGTCTTGTCTGGAGTTAGAGTATCATGTGAACTTGACAATTCCATTTAATAATAATAATAATATTCGTTGTTAGTTCAAATTGACAAGTATGCAGTAAGATTACATGTTATAGTAGTAACAGATGATAACAAGTTTAACAGGAGTCGAATTTAACCGTACAGCAGCCTGCCAGGCTCCCATCTGTCCCACTGCTCATTTAACAGTCGCCCCTTAGGGAGTTGAAGGCTGAGTCAACCTTATGGCGTTAGCGTGTATCGAACCCACATCCTTCTGAGCTTCGTACCAGCATGTTACCATTCAACCATCTCCATAATGAAAAGCTTTATATAAAAGTTCCATCAGTTCCTAGCATGACATCTCTGAGGACTTTCAGTCATAGTCATGTACCTGTATAAGAAGCATATTTACCTACCTTACCAGTTTTCATTGGCGTTTAGAGCAAATCAGTATTCCTGCAAGGCTGTGACTATGTCTGCAGCGATTCTTAATCATTCAACCAACAACATAACTGTGGCAATTATCATAAGCCAGCCTACCAAAATTTTGTGTCAGTTTAAAAATACTTTTTAAGAGTTTAACTTACATAAAATTCTTGCTTTGATTCTGCTATCCGCTCTTTGTCAAAGGCGTCGACGATAAACACGATGCCATCAACTACTGGAAAATAATCCCTCCAAACTCGACGGGCTGCAGAAAGAAAAACGGATTAAATCAGTGCTTCTTATTGTCCTTATGTATGTGCAGCATATGTATGTATGTATGTATGTATGTATGTATGTATGTATGTATGCATGCATGCATGTATATCTACCTATACCTGTCTATCTGTATGTCTGTCTGTCTAGTCAACTGATGTAAAGACTACAGTAAACTTTTTAAATCAAGAGATCAAAAGTAAGGAACCTAGAGATGATAAGCAAATCAGCAAAATGTTTTCAAATTCCTTCTGAATAGAATTTTCAGTCTGGGAATAGCGGCAATTACACTCTGCATCGAGACTGACCTCGATGTTTCCTTTTGCCATGTTTCAAACGGTAATTCTGAACCAACGTTCCCTCTAAGCTGCATCTCAGTTTTTGTGGCTTTATGTACCACAAAATGACCAAATATAAATTCATAAAAAAATCTGTTTACAATAGCAAGTTCAAAAACCCACACACTGAAGTTTCAGCTAATAATGAATACTTCTGCATACTACATTACAAAGAGCGAAGCAATACCAATATTTCAGTTATGTTGTAAAAGCTATTTACCTTCTAATTTAAATTGTTTAAACCAAATTATATACCTTGCTGATGGCCACCAAGGTCAAATGTTGTGAAGAGTACGCCTCCCATCGTCAGTTCCTCAGAAGCTTTGACACCAAAAAACATCTATCAGCTTCAAATTCACACTTACACAAGCTATAGTCCATGGTGGTGAACCCTTTTAAGGGTGCATGCCAAAAGTGCCCTAAATCATTTAAAAAATACCCTCTCATGCCCCTTGTCATTTTGTATAGTATATTATTTTTCTCATACAGGTTTAAATTGACAAAGCGTAAGAAAATTAAATATAGTAAGACAATATTTTAAAGATGCTTTTAGAAAGGTGTTAAAATACAATCCTTTATTGCAAATGTAGATTCCTAGAGTGATCGTGTATTTCGGAGTATGAAATTTTGGAGGATGCCCTAAATTCTGTGTGCCCAAAAAATTTGTATGCATGCCACTTTGGGCATGCATGCAATGGGTTCACCACCTCTTCTATAGTCAACAACCGCTTCAATAATACCTCCAAAGAATGCAGTCATAAAAAACTTGAAATAACTATGAAGTGATTAACTAGTGACCTGTGCACGTTTGAAATGGTTAAGTGGCTTTCAATTCGTGCTGAGCCATACGTAATATCTAATTTTTTTTAAATTATTAATTTTTAATTGATTTTTTAAAGTCTTACGTACATAACATTAAACTGCAAAACACAAGATTTCGTATCTCAGATTAGCTGTTTGTTTTAATTATAAGCCATAAAATAAACATTATTCACTGAAAAACAGCAGTAAATTTATGTGAAAACATACCCGGTATCCATGAAACTACATGTTGATTGATTAGTTGCTTGTTAATGACACTGTGTCATAACAAAGATGATTAGCATTGCCCTCCTCCTATCTCCAGGCTTGGGACTGGCACTACCATAGGTAAGGAAGTGACAGAGTTGAAACTACATGTTATTTATGTTACTCTTTTTGAAGGATATCATATTTCACAACGTAGTTCAACGTAACATCATGTGACTTGTACAGTGATCTTGCCAGTATACATGACATTAAGTGCTAGATTCTGCAGAAAGACACCAATCAACAAAGACTTCACATATGACAATGATATCCTAATAGATTTTAAAATTTTTATAACTTCATGTTAGGAAGGAACTGAAGCAAGGATTTTAATAAATGTTATTACTGGCATTATATGGGAATGTATCATACCATAAGCCGTGCACAGAACAGGAACAAACGCCAATCAAATGCTTAGCAAATCAATTCGGCCACATTGTCTGGTAGAACAACAAACAACAGCAAACAATGTTAGTTGCATTAGTTACAAGAACAAGACTAGCATCATCTAAAAGACACTTTACTTCTCTGCATATCCTTCAAATCACATTACTACCGTCGATGTATCAAGCAGGCGTTACTCTCAAACGGAATTCATTCATTCACTAATTCAGTAATTTATATAGTCCTTCTTCAAGATATCTAATCACAAGTGCATCCTGCTTTATTTAACACAAGTGTCTGATCACTTTCCTTCATCCCCAGGTTAATTCATTATCGTTACAAATTGATTTTTCCATTCAGTACAGTTATAATTGAAAGAGTTTCTGGTGGTGCTAATCTCTAAAGCCTCCTTTTAAATACGGCCCAGAATCAGGAACATCAATCCAAACTTTTTAATCATACAATATAATACAATTGTACTTGATATTGCTCTCCTTCCATAGCAAAGGAGTGCTCACACGGTTTTTCATATAACATTAATAATTATTACTATTGTCCACATACCAAGTAACCGTTACAACAGCCCATATGACAGAACATCAATGATGCTAAAAATGTGCATGAAGGGCTTGCTCAAGGTCCTAACATGGTTACCACATTAGTGGATGCTCAAACCCTTACTCTCCACATTACAGGCCAAGCATTCTATCCACTTGGCTCTCCAGTGCTCTATAATCATCTGTAGGATGTGATCTCTTTATTACACAGCCTTTCAGTATTACAGTCTTTGCTATGGCTTTCAAAGGTAGTGTTGCAATGTATTTGGAGTAGAGAAAATGAATTTTGGATTTACAGTAGATGAATTATAAAGAATTTGGTGAAAGCTATTTTCAGAGCTACATAAACACAATGTTCCCTTAAGTAGTTACAATAACTGAATCTGGAACAGTCCAAGGCTGCCCTATCCAGTAAAGGACATTCATTGGAATGTACTGATTTACAAAATAATTAAGAATAAATATCAACAACTTTAGTTCAGCAAATGTTCACTATAATAGTGTATTCTTGACACCAAATTGTTTAAGTTTAGACAAAGGCGAAAATCTATACATAACTTTAGGGGGGACAGAGTACCTACGATGGCTGGATTTTGGGGGGGAACAGAAGGGCTTAAGTCAAAACTTTCGGGGGACAGTCCCTCCATTATTTACGCCACTGAGTTTAGATCTATTTCAGGTTTCAACTGCCCGTAACTGATATATATACCGTAATAATGTAGTTCTAATTAGTGGTAAGATGCCTTGCATACAAGCAAATGAAATAACAATTGTTTCAGCAGTTAGCATTTCAACCGAAGCAAAAGCTGCACACAAGACGAGCACTCAGAAAATGCAGAACCGTAACTTACTGGGATGTAGTGTTGGTACAGGCTGAGTCATGTGACCCTCCTTAAGAACACTGAGCAGAGTCGTCTTGCCCGCATTGTCGAGACCCAGGAGTAGTATCTTGCCAGATTTTTTATACAGGCCTGTGGTCAACGAATAACAAAAGTCAAACTCACATACAATTTTCAGCCAATTATTTCAGCCAGTGCAGATATCTAAATAAAGTTTCACCGCAAAAGTTAATACTGGTTACTTATTGCTACGCCTTACAAGGGCTTACAGTGTATTATATGTATTCCCCCACAGTGCCCAACAAAAGTCACACTGACAATAATATTTGAATCTAATCTAATAAATAACTTCTATAGAGCCGTCATAAAAAAAGTCCAAGGCATGAATTGATGGTTGCTTCAGGTGAAATCGTACTCGCTAATAAAAAATCCCTTGGAGCAACATGGTCGAAACCCAATCGGTCAGGAAACCAGAAAATCAGGCTGTGAAGGAAAAGCGCTTTGAAATAGTGGAGGCTTAGATTTGAATGGCTACAAACAACGGAAATAACACAAAGCAAGTCAGTGAATTTCACAGTTTTGGACCAGCTATTGGAAATGCCTGGAAAACCAATAATAACAAATGTAGTGGTGCTACAATTAGAAATTAACAAACAAAGACAGTTCTAGGCAGCATTTACAATAGGCTTTTGATACATTAACAGACAGTTGCTCACACATTCACAAAAGTTGCAATGCACACCTTGATATTCATTTATACCTATCCTGATTCTACTCCTGGGTCACCACACAGCCACCATCATCACCGATTACCACCATAACACCATGCTGTCTCCTCGGCTTGACCTCCCCGGATTTTGACCTGGCGTCGCAACGAAAAGAGCAGCCTGGCTATTGGGACTTGATTTGATATAGCACCGATGAATAAGCTGGTCTCCCTGACGTGACGTTTGTGGGCGCTGAGAAATTTTTGAACATGTACATTACATATATTGCAATTGCCCAGACATTTAGTACATAAAAATTACTGAGATACTTAAATTGAAGTACCTCCAATGCTCTCACAAGTACCTGGGTCTCGATACTTATGGTAAACAGACAATATAATTACCTAGGTACTTGAGAAGGCCGGTAAACCAGTCCCAGATGAACATAACTGAGAACCTCAAAATTGTGTTGCAGCGTCTTCAACTCTACAGATGCAAAAACACAAAAAGTTCTTGTCAGATTTCCAGCACAGTGTAATGAAGGTTGGAGATCACTGTCTTTTGTCCATAAGGTCAAAATATATGGCAAGCATTAAGTATCGGGGTGCGTGCATTTTCTCCCGTCATTTTAGGTGTCGTGAGTCAGTTAGTGTAAGGTTACGCGTCGTGAGGGTCGGTTAGGGTCAGGGTTAGGGTTAGTGTCATCTTTAGAAAACATCGTACCTTCCGCGCAGCATACCAAAAGATGCCTCCGACGCTCGTAAACTTACTCACCCCGATACTAAATGCTTGCCAAATATATAATCAAATATAGAACCTCCTAGTTGGTAAAATCCTCGGTCTGTGTGCTTTATTGTTGGCTGTTTAGTAAACCGACATTGAAGCAGTAATTTCACTTGAAATACCATTGCTTTGGCCAATAATAAAATCATCTCAAATGAGTTTAGTTTGACTTCTAAACGTCAGCTTTTAACAGGATATTGAATGAATTTTAATGGGACACTTCAGTCCCTACACATGTTGTGAGGACAAATGTCAATAATGTAGGCTGACCAGACGTCCCGGTTTTCCCGGGACAGTCCCGATTTTCTGCTAGCTGTCCCGGCTGCCGGGAAAGGTAGGCCAAACTCTAAATATGTCCCGGTTTTTAAAAACTTACCTGACTTTCCGATCTTACATATATGATGTATTTCATGTGCGTTTGTCATGTGATCAAATAAAGGATATACTTACTTACTTTATCAACGTCTTCTTGACTTTACTACTAGCATCTGGCGAGTAAATTCATTTTTAATCTCTCTTTTATTTATTACCATGCATAATACCTCTTCCAGTTCTAAACGTCACATTGTCGTAGTGATAATATTCTGATAAAACACATTTTCATAAATAAGAATTTTTAATTTAAAATCTAAATCCTACAATTTGAAACTAAATGACTGATATAAGATTATAAAATGTCAAAATGAAAATGTTCTTTTAACGATGATCTGAAGGACCAGTTTTCATTCTTGTACAGCAGTGCGACTGATGGTAGTAGGCCTACTGCATTCTGCAATAGGCCTATCTGTAAGTCAACTATTTCGGTTGCTCGCGGCGGCAGGTCAGACATCAATGACCACATTGCCACTAAGAAATATTATGATAGAATGTTAGCAGACTAAAAAAATTTGTAAGAAGCATACATTCAGGTGCCAAATTTGAGTAAATGATTGGAGAAATTTAGAATTTAATTTTAAATTTAAAAGCATGATTTGAATAAAACCTTTCACTTAGTCTTATAGTCTTATACCAATATAATAAGCATAAAATAGATATTTGTGCAAGTTATATTATATTAATTATTGACAACATCACAAATTTATTTTGTGATTGAAGTGTCCCGGTTTTTAGTTTCCAATATCTGGTCAGCCTACAATAATGTAATGTAATGTAATGTAATTAGTAATTTATATAGCGCCGCTCACAGCCGAGGCCATTCAGTAGCGCTCCCAGTGCGAGAACCCCGAGAGAAGAAATATGTTTTAAGGAGAGAGAGAGATGAAGACAATGATCCAGAAAGGAAAGTCTCACGCAAAGTGAAGTGAAGGGCATTCCATAAGGAGGGCCCAATGATGGCAAAGGATCGAGTTTGAGCAATCGTAGTCCTAGCTCGTGGGACAAAGAAGTCAGATCGGTCCAGAGATCGTAAAGGCCGATGAGAAGATGCAGAAAGAGGAGGACGAATGACATCCCTGAGGTATTTTGGAGCAAGTCCCAGTTTGGATTTGAGGACCAAAGCAAGGACTTTAAACTGAATGCGGTCAGAGAGAGGAAGCCAATGCAGTTGGTTAACCATGAATGATGATATATGGGAGTATTTAGGAAGGTGAGCAATCAATCGAGCAGCAGTATTGAGAACAGATTGAATAGGGTATAGACGGACCTTGGGAAGACCAATAAGTAGGGAGTTGCAATAATCAATTCTGGAACAGACAAATGCATGGACAATGGATGCCATGGTAGAGAGAGGAACAGATCTGCGAATAACCCTGAGACGCCGTAGGTGAAAGTAAGAGGATCGTGTAAGGTTGGTTACATGAGCAGAAAAAGTGAGAGGTATTGTAATAAATTTACAATTACTTTTCCGTGCCTAACCTTTAAACTGTAGCTCGTTTTAGCAATTTAGTCTCCCTGACATGGCTTTTGGGTGGTGCTCAGAAATTTAGAATATTTACATTTACATTACTTTGTTCATATTTCACAAACAACCTTAGGGCTGCCAACCGTCCCAGATTCGACTGGACAGTCCTGGAATTGGCCTTGTGCATCCCATGTCCCGGATTGATTTTGCTCGTGCTGGGCCCATAAGCCTGGTAGGTTGCTGGAATTTACAAACGTTTGGCTTCTGAAGTTGATTCTAATTTTGGTATAAGGGTCAGGTTAGGCCTCGTGAGTGTCGGTTAGAGTCAGCTTAGGCGCTCTGACGGTCGGTTAGGGTCATGGTTAGGGTTTGAGTCGTTTTAAAATAAAATGTGAAAAAAAATTACGCCGCAGAAGTAAGTTTTAGCGGGTTGCGTGCGGCATTTTCCGCCGCAGAAGCACCACGCATAAAAGATATACTTACTTCCTTAAATCAAAGGTTGGCGGCCCCAAACAACCTTCAAACTTATTAAAAACTAAAAACGTTCGACCTAGCTATTCGGATTATTTATTCATAAAATAACTTATTTACTGTATAAAAATTAATTAAACAAATTAGGCCTACTTTGACACTTTTTATTACATAAACAAAACGAAATCGCTATGTTAAAAAAGCACCATAACCTTTGAGACCTAACTTTTTAGTGGACAAAATATCTTAAGCTAAACTATAGGTTTAACAATATTTCCAAAGTTTATGATAGAATCACTTTAAGAAATAAAATGCGATGAAATAGACGAAGTTTTGAATGAATAACTTTTAAAAGGTTACAAACATTGGCCAACAGTGCAACCACTCTCCATTTTCTGAAATCCCAAGATCTTGCTAGAAAATTCCCAAGATTGGCCAATTCACTTCATCTGCTTCCACCTACACAATCTGGATTTCGTCGCCATCACTCCACCGAAACCGCAGTTATTAAAGTTTACAATGACATTGTCCTGGCCCTTGACTCTGGATTCACCACAGCTCTATTACTACTCGATTTCTCTGCGGCTTTTGATTGTGTGGACCATACCATTCTCCTCAAAATCCTGCAAGTACAATTCGGTATCACGGCCTCAGCTATTCAATGGATTGCCTCATTTCTTTCCTCAAGGACTCACAGTATTAAACTTGGTGGCTGCTCATCCAAAATCTTCTCTATCCTCTTTGGTGTTCCCCAAGGCTCCATCCTTGGCCCACTCCTCTTTATACTGTACACCTCTAACATTGTCAATATCGCATCACATCATGGCCTTATGATCCACTTATATGCTGACGACACCCAGCTCTACATAAAACTCTCGGGCAAAAACTTTGATAACATCAAAATAAAAATTGCGGAATGCGTCCGTGACATACAGACCTGGTGCGCATCTATGCGTCTGAAGCTAAATGCCACCAAAACAGAACTCATTTGGTTCGACCGTCGAAGCCGACCGGACGATGATAAACAAATAAAATCTCTTCATCTCGAGTCTAACTGCACCATTCTACCATCTGATGTCGTTCGTGACCTCGGTGTTCTGCTAGACAGCAGCCTAAACATGACCCAACACATCTCTTCCGTCGCCAAAGCATGCTATTTTCACCTTCGCCGAATCCGACAAGTGAAACGCTGCCTCGACGAAACCTGCCTTCGTATCCTCGTCCAAGCTCTCGTCATCTCTCGCCTCGACTACTGCAACTCTGTCCTATCCGGTCTTCCTTCATCGACACTGCAAACCTTAACCTCAGTTCTACACACCGCCGCTCGCCTAATAAAAGATCTTGGTCCAAGAGATCACACCACGTCTACACTGCAACAACTTCACTGGCTTCCCATCAGCGCCCGTATCACCTTCAAAATCTGCCTCCTCATGTATCACATTCACTCTGGAACCTCTCCCTCATACATGGCATCCATGGTCACGCCATGTTCACTTTTCAATACTAGAGGACTCCGATCGTCGACGAGAGGGGATTTCACCGTACTTCGCACAAACCGGAAGTTTGGAAACCGTGCTTTCTCTATCTCAGGACCCTTTGAATGGAACCGTCTTCCACCTTCAGTTCGACAGTGCATATCTGTTGCACAGTTTAAAACAAAATTAAAAACCTACCTGTTTACCTTGCACTATGACTAAGAATGTAGCGAAACGCGCTCTCGTGCAAGACTTGTCTTGTTAAAGCGCGCTATAAATGTTCATTTGTATTGTATTGTATTGTAAAAGTGTACCAAAGTCGGACACCTAAATTCCCAAGATCTTAGGAAAATTACCAAGGAGTGGTCGCACATAAATTATCATACCTTGAGCAAAAACTACTGCGACATCCTCGTCATCGTCATCTACTTCGTCGTTATTTATTAGCATGAGATTTTAAATTTTTAATCTAAGAACGTCTTAAAGTTGAACAATTCATATTAACTTGGAATTCTGTTTGTTGTTTAATGGTGGATTAGAAGCAAAGTAGGCCTACATGGATTTCTAATTTTAAACGACAAACCGTTACGTTCTGACCAGCTAGAACCGTCGTTGCTATAGCCTACCGATGTTTTTAATGCAGGTTAGATCTACGAAGGCTCGGCGGAATGGTGCTCAAGATAAAGCAAAGTATAGTCCTAGGACGGAGCCAACAGATATAGCCTACCACAAGAGCTCGAGTACGTGGGGGAGGCAGAGCTTCTCATTTGAAAATAGAAGGCGATTTGAAATTCGATCGCGCTGGATTGAGTAGGCGATCGATGCGCGGTCGACCTCGGGACCTTTTATGTACAGCGTATTTTGTGTATTCGTATTAGCTGCATATTATATGGTTATCCATTAACTGCTAGAGCATACGCAATAGGCCTATTTATTAACCGCCGATAAGCGTCCTCTGCTTGTCGACGCAATGCTGTATCGATCCTAGCCTGAACTTTCACAAGAAATGTAGGCCCTATATGAGATAAATAAAATAATGGTCTGGCTCCAGGTTCCTCTTGGAGTCTAACTCATCGAGCGCGATCGATTTATCGATCGACCAGACCTTTGCTAGGCGATTGACCAAGGAGATCGATCGATCGATCGCCTCAAATGAGAAGCTCTGGGGAGGATAGTTGAGAGCTGCAAGCAACGTACAGGCCTAAATTTCAGTTTTTACTGAAAAAGCGGGCATAGCCTACACGTAGGCCTAATACGTACCGGAACCGAAGAACTGCTGATTATCATAGATTCGAAACCAGTAGGCCTACGTAGGCTACGCAGAAATTCTGGAAAATTGAACCCCTCCCCGTACGCACGTGTACCTTTTACCCACACCCTCCCCGAATCCTATAGGCTAGAACGGTCTGTAGGCCTATATTGACTGAATATTTAACAACTTTTTATTGTGATTTTAAAACACAATATAATGTAGCCTAACCTAACTCGGTGAACTATAGTATACAGGGGATATAAAAAGTGCGTCAAATGAACAACAGTAGTCTAGATCGACATCAAAGTAACCTAATAAAAGTAGGCTACTTTACCAGTTTGGCGTTCAATCTATTAGACGAATATTTCAAATTATGACGACTTTCGAATTTCAATGGTCTTCATCCAATTTCTTCTTATTAGGGCCTACGGTTGAAACTGTTTGCATTTTGGAACTATCGATCATTAGTTCTACAACTGGCATATGGCTGACCTATAAAACCCGTAAGGCCTAAAACGAGCACTGCTGACCTACTTTCAACCATTATTAGGCCCACATATAGTATATTACTATATGTGATTAGGCCTATATCAGGCGCGTATAGGCCTCGTTGGTATAGGCCTACCTAGCATTACGCAATTACGCATTTGCGTAAAGATTTTAACAGCTCTAAAAATAGAAACCGATTAGATAACCGGTACTTATTGACATTCTAGATTATTATTATTCGTTGAATTTCTATTGTTCAGACTCTGTTATTGTGAGGTCGGCAAAACATTTTCCTTCGCGGACACTAGGACTCGTGACTCTGCAGGGAAAGTTCGTGCCACTTCTGAAATTTCGATCACAGACTGACTATTTTAAATCATCGTAGGCTGATGTCATCTGGTCCACACAATGCCCAGTAAATAAGTCCGCGTTGATTCAAGTAGGCCTATGAGCCTGTGTGTAATGAAACACGCTAAAACAGATTTGCAGAAAATTATATCAGTGTAGACCTATGTAGGCCTATGGATAATTTTCATATGTTTGAATATTAGGCCTAAATATTCAAATGTATGGATAATATTCATATGTTTGAATATTTATATAGAGCTCAAACCGCTATATTAATATTTATTTTATTTTATTATTGGTACTGTAACACAGTTTCAGACTCCCAAAACGAAAACTTTACGGCATATAAGTCAGGTACGTTGCAAGGCTAGACAGTCCATCTATGCATTCCCCATATTGACTGTTTGTCGTCTCAAGGGAGTCAAGGCCCAAAACCTTTGTGATGTGGTTAGTGCCACGACTGTGGCACGCCTGCTGTATGCTAGCCCAGCATGCATGGTGGGGTTTTGCTCGTCAACAAGATAAAAAAACACTCTCCAATCCATCATAAGTAGGCCTATATAGGATGATCCGGCGGGGGTACCGCCGCGTCGACAGCTCAACCTTTGACCGGCTCTGCCACAAGGCTTATACCGGTCTCTTCACAACTGTTCCAAACAACCCAGAGCATGCTTTACCTAAGTTGTCCCCCAAAAGGAAATCAACTACCTGTGCCCTTCGCCCACGGTCTCATGACAGGGTCTTGACTCTTGTCGAGTGTCGACAATAATACGAGGAAAACATGTATAGGAAGAATACTGTACTCCTATTGATTTTGTATTTGTCCCATGATGTTTGTACACCGGAGTGCGGCTCTCCTGCAACCGCGGTTTAACAAAGAAAATGCTTACTAACTTACTTACTTAATTATTTCCACTCTTAATACCATAATTATTATTATCACGTCTAAAGCGTTAACGTTTTATTAAAGAGATTCTGAACTCTTTCGAGCGATGCGATAATATCGTATTGACGTCATTTCCGCCCGCCTGATTGTTGCTGACGTCCTCGTCATTGTCCACCCAGCCATCTTGTGGTAGGGTCTGAAGATCGCAGGTTTGCGAGTTTTTGCTATAATTTGCGAATTTTGGCTGCATTTCTGCTTGATAAAATGATAGATCACGTTTCGTCGGTTCCGTCGCCTTTCGTGAGGCCCTTTGAGGACACGTTGACGCTCGATACGGTCCGTTCTTCTCGTCGAGTTCGACCGATGGAAGACGACTGAAGTCCAGCGCTGCCTTCAGAAGCTCAACTTCGCCAGGAACAGGTATCACGTGACGCCTATTTCGAAGCGGGTTTTCTGTTAGATGACTCTGACCCTGCTCATGCCAATGAAGTCGAAATGCTGACCCCTATTTATGAACATCACCAGCTTTAAGTAAGTCAGTATATTCTTTGTTTAACCAACTTCCTCTCTGCACTTTGGTGTGCATGCATTAGATAAAATATAGCATTCTCGTTATGAACAATATTCACTTTCGATTATCTACCTGGTGATAAAACGGTCAAGTGGTCGTGGGCGCAAGGAGTAAGGATCGAAGCGTCTTCACTGGGGGAGGAGCCGATGCAACACATTGCCTGGGTACCCCGGGACCGCAGTAAAGGGCATACAACGGAGGCAGCATGGCACAGTATCTCAAATGTGAGGTTAGGTCCTATTATCTATCAGATATTTCATACGGATATGTCGATCCATTACCGATTGCACTCGGTTTCGCTCCTGGTGCCCCTCAAACCGCCACCAGGCCATGGCGGGATACAGCTGTCGAGACACTGTTGTCGAACGCATCACATCGAAAAGCAGTGATCCTGTGAGGTAACGCGTTACAATCTCCTGCAAAGAGGCGTTGAACGATCTCGCCTGTGAAGAGGCGCTGGATGATGTCGCCTGTGAAGAGGCGCCGAAAGATCTCGCCTGTGTAGAGGCGCTGAAAGATCTCGCCTGTGAAGAGGCGTTGAAAGATCTCGCCTGTGTAGAGGCGTTGAAAGATCTCGCCTGTGAAGAGGCGTTGAAAGATCTCGCATGTGAAGAGGCGTTGAAAGATCTCGCCTGTGAAGAGGCGTTGAAAGATCTCGCCTGTGAAGAGGCGTTGAAAGATCTCGCCTGTGAAGAGGCGTTGAAAGATCTCGCCTGTGAAGAGGCGTTGAAAGATCTCGCCTGTGAAGAGGCGTTGAAAGATCTCGCCTGTGAAGAGGCGTTGAAAGATCTCGCCTGTGAAGAGGCGCTGAAAGATCTCGCCTGTGAAGAGGCGCTGAAAGCGCCTGTGAAGAGGCGCTGAAAGATCTCGCCTGTGAAGAGGCGCTGAAAGATCTCGCCTGTGAAGAGGCGTTGAAAGATCTCGCCTGTGAAGAGGCGTTGAAAGATCTCGCCTGTGAAGAGGCGTTGAAAGATCTCGCCTGTGAAGAGGCGCTGAAAGATCTCGCCTGTGAAGAGGCGCTGAAAGATCTCGCCTGTGAAGAGGCGTTGAAAGATCTCGCCTGTGAAGAGGCGCTGAAAGATCTCGCCTGTGAAGAGGCGTTGAAAGATCTCGCCTGTGAAGAGGCGTTGAAAGATCTCGCCTGTGAAGAGGCGTTGAAAGATCTCGCCTGTGTAGAGGCGCTGAAAGATCTCGCCTGTGTAGAGGCGCTGAAAGATCTCGCCTGTGAAGAGGCGTTGAAAGATCTCGCCTGTGTAGAGGCGCTGAAAGATCTCGCCTGTGAAGAGGCGTTGAAAGATCTCGCCTGTGAAGAGGCGTTGAAAGATCTCGCCTGTGAAGAGGCGTTGAAAGATCTCGCCTGTGAAGAGGCGCTGAAAGATCTCGCCTGTGTAGAGGCGCTGAAAGATCTGGCCTGTGTAGAGGCGTTGAAAGATCTCGCCTGTGAAGAGGCGTTGAAAGATCTCGCCTGTGAAGAGGCGTTGAAAGATCTCGCCTGTGAAGAGGCGTTGAAAGATCTCGCCTGTGAAGAGGCGTTGAAAGATCTCGCCTGTGAAGAGGCGTTGAAAGATCTCGCCTGTGAAGAGGCGTTGAAAGATCTCGCCTGTGAAGAGGCGTTGAAAGATCTCGCCTGTGAAGAGGCGTTGAAAGATCTCGCCTGTGAAGAGGCGTTGAAAGATCTCGCCTGTGAAGAGGCGCTGAAAGATCTCGCCTGTGAAGAGGCGCTGAAAGATCTCGCCTGTGAAGAGGCGTTGAAAGATCTCGCCTGTGAAGAGGCGTTGAAAGATCTCGCCTGTGAAGAGGCGTTGAAAGATCTCGCCTGTGAAGAGGCGTTGAAAGATCTCGCCTGTGAAGAGGCGTTGAAAGATCTCGCCCTGTGAAGAGGCGCTTGAAAGATCTCGCCTGTGAAGAGGCGTTGAAAGATCTCGCCTGTGAAGAGGCGTTGAAAGATCTCGCCTGTGAAGAGGCGTTGAAAGATCTCGCCTGTGAAGAGAGGCTGTTGAAGATCTCGCCTGTGAAGAGGCGTTGAAAGATCTCGCCTGTGAAGAGGCGCTGAAAGATCTCGCCTGTGAAGAGGCGTTGAAAGATCTCGCCTGTGAAGAGGCGTTGAAAGATCTCGCCTGTGAAGAGGCGTTGAAAGATCTCGCCTGTGAAGAGGCGTTGAAAGATCTCGCCTGTGTAGAGGCGTTGAAAGATCTCGCCTGTGAAGAGGCGTTGAAAGATCTCGCCTGTGAAGAGGCGTTGAAAGATCTCGCCTGTGAAGAGGCGTTGAAAGATCTCGCCTGTGAAGAGGCGTTGAAAGATCTCGCCTGTGAAGAGGCGCTGAAAGATCTCGCCTGTGAAGAGGCGTTGAAAGATCTCGCCTGTGAAGAGGCGCTGAAAGATCTCGCCTGTGAAGAGGCGTTGAAAGATCTCGCCTGTGAAGAGGCGTTGAAAGATCTCGCCTGTGAAGAGGCGTTGAAAGATCTCGCCTGTGAAGAGGCGTTGAAAGATCTCGCCTGTGAAGAGGCGTTGAAAGATCTCGCCTGTGAAGAGGCGTTGAAAGATCTCGCCTGTGAAGAGGCGTTGAAAGATCTCGCCTGTGAAGAGGCGTTGAAAGATCTCGCCTGTGAAGAGGCGCTGAAAGATCTCGCCCTCGCCTGTGAAGAGGCGTTGAAAGATCTCGCCTGTGAAGAGGCGCTGAAAGATCTCGCCTGTGAAGAGGCGTTGAAAGATCTCGCCTGTGAAGAGGCGTTGAAAGATCTCGCCTGTGAAGAGGCGTTGAAAGATCTCGCCTGTGAAGAGGCGTTGAAAGATCTCGCCTGTGAAGAGGCGTTGAAAGATCTCGCCTGTGAAGAGGCGCTGAAAGATCTCGCCTGTGAAGAGGCGTTGAAAGATCTCGCCTGTGAAAGATCTCGCCTGTGAAGAGGCGTTGAAAGATCTCGCCTGTGAAGAGGCGTTGAAAGATCTCGCCTGTGAAGAGGCGCTGAAAGATCTCGCCTGTGAAGAGGCGTTGAAAGATCTCGCCTGTGTAGAGGCGTTGAAAGATCTCGCCTGTGAAGAGGCGCTGAAAGATCTCGCCTGTGAAGAGGCGTTGAAAGATCTCGCCTGTGAAGAGGCGTTGAAAGATCTCGCCTGTGAAGAGGCGTTGAAAGATCTCGCCTGTGAAGAGGCGTTGAAAGATCTCGCCTGTGAAGAGGCGTTGAAAGATCTCGCCTGTGTAGAGGCGTTGAAAGATCTCGCCTGTGAAGAGGCGTTGAAAGATCTCGCCTGTGTAGAGGCGCTGAAAGATCTCGCCTGTGAAGAGGCGTTGAAAGATCTCGCCTGTGAAGAGGCGTTGAAAGATCTCGCCTGTGAAGAGGCGCTGAAAGATCTCGCCTGTGAAGAGGCGCTGAAAGATCTCGCCTGTGTAGAGGCGTTGAAAGATCTCGCCTGTGAAGAGGCGTTGAAAGATCTCGCCTGTGAAGAGGCGCTGAAAGATCTCGCCTGTGAAGAGGCGTTGAAAGATCTCGCCTGTGAAGAGGCGTTGAAAGATCTCGCCTGTGAAGAGGCGTTGAAAGATCTCGCCTGTGAAGAGGCGCTGAAAGATCTCGCCTGTGAAGAGGCGCTGAAAGATCTCGCCTGTGAAGAGGCGCTGAAAGATCTCGCCTGTGAAGAGGCGCTGAAAGATCTCGCCTGTGAAGAGGCGCTGAAAGATCTCGCCTGTGAAGAGGCGCTGAAAGATCTCGCCTGTGTAGAGGCGCTGAAAGATCTCGCCTGTGAAGAGGCGCTGAAAGATCTCGCCTGTGAAGAGGCGTTGAAAGATCTCGCCTGTGAAGAGGCGCTGAAAGATCTCGCCTGTGAAGAGGCGTTGAAAGATCTCGCCTGTGAAGAGGCGTTGAAAGATCTCGCCTGTGAAGAGGCGTTGAAAGATCTCGCCTGTGAAGAGGCGCTGAAAGATCTCGCCTGTGAAGAGGCGTTGAAAGATCTCGCCTGTGAAGAGGCGCTGAAAGATCTCGCCTGTGAAGAGGCGTTGAAAGATCTCGCCTGTGAAGAGGCGTTGAAAGATCTCGCCTGTGAAGAGGCGTTGAAAGATCTCGCCTGCCTGTGAAGAGGCGTTGAAAGATCTCGCCTGTGAAGAGGCGCTGAAAGATCTCGCCTGTGAAGAGGCGTTGAAAGATCTCGCCTGTGAAGAGGCGTTGAAAGATCTCGCCTGTGAAGAGGCGTTGAAAGATCTCGCCTGTGAAGAGGCGTTGAAAGATCTCGCCTGTGAAGAGGCGCTGAAAGATCTCGCCTGTGAAGAGGCGTTGAAAGATCTCGCCTGTGAAGAGGCGCTGAAAGATCTCGCCTGTGAAGAGGCGCTGAAAGATCTCGCCTGTGTAGAGGCGTTGAAAGATCTCGCCTGTGTAGAGGCGTTGAAAGATCTCGCCTGTGAAGAGGCGTTGAAAGATCTCGCCTGTGAAGAGGCGTTGAAAGATCTCGCCTGTGAAGAGGCGTTGAAGAGATCTCGCCTGCCTGTGAAGAGGCGTTGAAAGATCTCGCCTGTGAAGAGGCGTTGAAAGATCTCGCCTGTGAAGAGGCGCTGAAAGATCTCGCCTGTGTAGAGGCGCTGAAAGATCTCGCCTGTGTAGAGGCGCTGAAAGATCTCGCCTGTGAAGAGGCGTTGAAAGATCTCGCCTGTGAAGAGGCGCTGAAAGATCTCGCCTGTGAAGAGGCGTTGAAAGATCTCGCCTGTGAAGAGGCGTTGAAAGATCTCGCCTGTGAAGAGGCGCTGAAAGATCTCGCCTGTGAAGAGGCGCTGAAAGATCTCGCCTGTGAAGAGGCGTTGAAAGATCTCGCCTGTGAAGAGGCGTTGAAAGATCTCGCCTGTGAAGAGGCCTTGAAAGATCTCGCCTGTGAAGAGGCGCTGAAAGATCTCGCCTGTGAAGAGGCGCTGAAAGATCTCGCCTGTGAAGAGGCGCTGAAAGATCTCGCCTGTGAAGAGGCGTTGAAAGATCTCGCCTGTGAAGAGGCGTTGAAAGATCTCGCCTGTGAAGAGGCGTTGAAAGATCTCGCCTGTGAAGAGGCGTTGAAAGATCTCGCCTGTGAAGAGGCGCTGAAAGATCTCGCCTGTGAAGAGGCGTTGAAAGATCTCGCCTGTGAAGAGGCGTTGAAAGATCTCGCCTGTGAAGAGGCGTTGAAAGATCTCGCCTGTGAAGAGGCGTTGAAAGATCTCGCCTGTGTGAAGAGGCGTTGAAAGATCTCGCCTGTGAAGAGGCGCTGAAAGATCTCGCCTGTGAAGAGGCGTTGAAAGATCTCGCCTGTGAAGAGGCGTTGAAAGATCTCGCCTGTGTAAGAGGCGTTGAAAGATCTCGCCTGTGAAGAGGCGCTGAAAGATCTCGCCTGTGAAGAGGCGTTGAAAGATCTCGCCTGTGAAGAGGCGTTGAAAGATCTCGCCTGTGAAGAGGCGCTGAAAGATCTCGCCTGTGAAGAGGCGTTGAAAGATCTCGCCTGTGAAGAGGCGCTGAAAGATCTCGCCTGTGAAGAGGCTTGAAAGATCTCGCCTGTGAAGAGGCGCTGAAAGATCTCGCCTGTGAAGAGGCGTTGAAAGATCTCGCCTGTGAAGAGGCGTTGAAAGATCTCGCCTGTGAAGAGGCGTTGAAAGATCTCGCCTGTGAAGAGGCGTTGAAAGATCTGTGTAGAGCCTGTGTAGAGGCGCTGAAAGACCTCGCCTGTGTAGAGGCGCTGAAAGATCTCGCCTGTGTAGAGGCGCTGAAAGATCTCGCCTGTGTAGAGGCGCTGAAAGATCTCGCCTGTGAAGAGGCGCTGAAAGATCTCGCCTGTGAAGAGGCGTTGAAAGATCTCGCCTGTGTAGAGGCGCTGAAAGATCTCGCCTGTGAAGAGGCGTTGAAAGATCTCGCCTGTGAAGAGGCGCTGAAAGATCTCGCCTGTGAAGAGGCGTTGAAAGATCTCGCCTGTGAAGAGGCGTTGAAAGATCTCGCCTGTGAAGAGGCGCTGAAAGATCTCGCCTGTGTAGAGGCGCTGAAAGATCTCGCCTGTGAAGAGGCGATGAAAGATCTCGCCTGTGAAGAGGCGTTGAAAGATCTCGCCTGTGAAGAGGCGTTGAAAGATCTCGCCTGTGAAGAGGCGTTGAAAGATCTCGCCTGTGAAGAGGCGTTGAAAGATCTCGCCTGTGAAGAGGCGTTGAAAGATCTCGCCTGTGAAGAGGCGTTGAAAGATCTCGCCTGTGAAAAGGCGTTGAAAGATCTCGCCTGTGAAGAGGCGTTGAAAGATCTCGCCTGTGAAGAGGCGCTGAAGATCTCGCCTGTGAAGAGGCGCTGAAAGATCTCGCCGCTGACAAATCTCGCCTGTGAAGAGGCGTTGAAAGATCTTGCCTGTGAAGAGGCGTTGAAAGATCTCGCCTGTGAAGAGGCGTTGAAAAATCTCGCCTGTGAAGAGGCGTTGAAAGATCTCGCCTGTGAAGAGGCGCTGTAAGATCTCGCCCGTGAAGAGGCGCTATAAGATCTCGCCTGTGAAGAGGCGCTGTAAGATCTCGCCTGTGAAGAGGCGCTGTAAGATCTTGCCTGTGAAGAGGCGTTGAAAGATCTCGCCTGTGAAGAGGCGTCGAAAGATCTCGCCTGTGAAGAGGCGTTGAAAGATCTCGCCTGTGAAGAGGCGTCGAAAGATCTCGCCTGTGAAGAGGCGTTGAAAGATCTCGCCTGTGAAGAGGCGTTGAAAGATCTCGCCTGTGAAGAGGCGTTGAAAGATCTCGCCTGTGAAGAGGCGTTGAAAGATCTCGCCTGTGAAGAGGCGTTGAAAGATCTCGCCTGTGAAGAGGCGTCGAAAGATCTCGCCTGTGTAGCGGCGTTGATGATCACGCCTGTGAAGAGGCGCTGAAAGACCTCGCCTGTGAAGAGGCGCTGTAAGATCTCGCATGTGAAGAGGCGTTGAAAGATCTCGCATGTGAGTAGGCGCTGAAAGACCTTTGCCTGTAACAGTCTGACGGTTCATACAAAGCTGACAACTACATGTAGGTAAGGAAAAATTTCCATGTTTTAGTAAGTTTAGTTTATTGCAGTTCTTTGTTGAGTCTGCCTGTTTCTAGTCTACGTTGGTTGCAGGGACTTTGCAGCTGAGCCAATTTTAAAACCACTGATTATTTGCCAAAGAACTGGTGTAAAATGTTACTAGGCCCTACTTTTAGCCAAAAAGATGATCTCCAAAATGCACCATTACAAACCCCAAAATAAAAAAGTTTCGTACTGGGGTCCCCAGACCCCTGCTCTCACAGGTGTTGGCAGCTGCGTAATATTTAGGAAGTCCTGATTACGCCACTGGCCTATATGGTAGTATTATCTCCCTACATATTCATCCCCGCTGTCTGCGATCTTTCTTTATCAAGTCTTGGTTGAACCTCGACGGGCTTTAAGCCTTGAACATGGCGAATGCGGTAGCCCGAGCCCATAGTGGAGCCTAGCTGGCTGTTTGATTTATTTTGGGGCTTGAGCTTCGTTTGGGGGGGGGGCGGCTTAAGCCCCCAGCCTAACGCTAGTTACGTCCTTGGCTGCTCCAGGATTGGAGTCGAGTCAGTCGATTACCAATGTCTGTGCGACGCTCGAACTCTTTCGCTTGCCGTAATTAAGAAACGCCTCAAAACTTAATATTTCTCACTGGCTTTCACCTGGCGACTGATTTACCGCGCCTCAGATTCGCATTTATGTGTGACTGCGTGCGTTAAAAATGTTTTTAATATTAATAAATAATAATAAACGTCAAGGCAGGAGTGAGAGTGCTAATGATACTCGAAGTCAATTTGAGATACATGGAGAGATAGAGTCGAGGAGAATCAGAACTACTGAAACAGGAAAGGAATAGCATGGGGACGGAGACAAGACATTCTATTGCAGGCTGTCTGTTCTGTTAGTAGTTAAGATTTAGCCTATATGATTGTCTTCTGTCATTTGTGTTCTTGTGAATTGTTTCAATTGCATAACTGTACACTAGCTACATGTAACCTAACCGGTTGCGTGTGTCAACCGGATTGTTTCAATAAAGAATATTATTATTATTATTATTATTATTATTATTATTATTATTATTATTATTATTATTATTATTATTCGAAAGTGACATCATAATGGCCAAAGTAGGAACGCAGACAAGACATTCGAAAGTGACGTCATAATGGCCGATGACGTAAGCAAAGGTCAGGCGTTTGTCAGGCGCTAAATTAAAGAAAAGATATTATTATTATTATTATTATTATTATTATAAGCCGCAGCATAAGCCATAGACGTCGTTATAATAGCTAGTATACAGGAGTCCAATCAGTCCATGCATATAGGTTTACGGCTTCAATTGCGACAAGAGTGAAACGAGCGTCGTCCGAAAAGATAGACAGTTAGGTCTTAAGGCCTACAGTACTGTAGGCCACTGAAACTTGTTGAAAATTGTACGATGTTAAAATTGCACATAATTAAGGAATTAAGATATTGCGTGTCGATGATAGGTATTGTCTCTGAAGAAATAGCCTACAGAGAATTAGCAAGTCAAAATAATGAAGAAAGCCAACAAATAAGATACAATTAATTCACGATAAAAACGGTCTTGTGTTTATGAACTATCGGCATAAAATTATGAACAATAACAGAGGCATAAAGAAAACTTTAAGCAAAATCGGTAACGACTTTTATTGGCCGTCCATAAGATCATATGCGAAGATTTGTGTTAAGCTGCAGTGTGCCATCCGCCGAAGACCTGGTTAAAGGCAATACAGTGAGAATGGATTAACGACGTATAGGGCCTATAGATAGGTCTACGTTCGAGACACGTAGGCCTACGTGTCTTGCCCCAAAATATCTAGCTGATAAAGGCCTATTACTCCGGCCTCCTTCAGCCTCCTCGCATCGACCACTCCGCTCTGCAAACAGCCCTGATCTTCTAGTTCCTCATATTAGAACACCTATATGCTCGATCAGTCCCGATCCTTTACCTCAATTGGCCTCTGTCTTTGGAATGCGCTGTCTTCATCTAGGCCTACTCGCTCTCAAGTTCTAGCTGGTAACCCCTCTTCATCCTTTGCTTTTCTCAAAACCTATTTCTTCTCTTGTGGCCTTGAGCACTTGGAGCGCCTCTGAGCAGCTCACCCTATTAAAAGCCCTTTATAAATGTTTGCATACAATACAGTGCTAACTGCTAAGTAGGCTACGTGACCAAGCCACAGAAATGATCTTCTGCCCGACAAATAGTAATCGCAAGACTATCTAATGAGATGCACTAGGCTGAAGAGGCTAAACAGGAAACACGTTGGTTGGCCTTCCCCCAGTTCCACTATGCTAAGCTTGTTCCAGTGGATTAGTTTTGTTACGGGCTGAAATCCAGAGACTAAGCTTACGATTAGGCAATTACACTACATTACAAGTGTTGAGTGAGTTTCATTTAGAAGTGAACATAAAAAGTAGATGAGTGAATAAAGATCTTCTGGTGTTACGTCAAATACACGCTGAGATATCGTGTGAAATTTCGTGGGATCCCGAGCAGTTCACAGTTAAACACCATTTCTATACCGCTAAGATAAGCTGCCCCGTTTGAGCTGTACAAAGTCACAGGCCTTCCTACAGCCTTGATACGCGTGTAGTACACTCCTCTGATACAAGACATTGAGCGCCAGACTGAAAAACTTCATATGTTAGTCCACTCTGGCGCTCAACGCCTCTTATAATCTGCATGATATCTCATGGATAGCAGGACTCTATATCTAGGTCTATAGACGTCCTGTAGGCTTGCAGCTCTTTCCGCTATGGCCTTTTGTGACCGTTAGGACATTTTGGTTTAGACTGACTATTCGCTGAAATATAAACAAAAGATTTAATGTGCCAGTGACCACTGTTGCACGTAACTTTCCTGTGAAGGATCGACTAATCGAAAAGTCGTCCGAGGTACAGTACCGCTCCCGAGAATAAACCCGTTACAGTGACTAAATTTCGCATCAATGGCGCAACAATGTTTACCAAAAATTTTTCTCTAGCGCGTAAATCTCCCATCATTCTCACTACTGTCACCAAGATTTGATCTTGATTGACATATGTCCGTTGCATGTCAGTCTCAGTCTGGTGCTGTTGAGACTCCGCCCACAGATCATTAGTTGTGTCGTTAATTACGGCGGCCTGTGGATGAGCTCTTCGTTATGAGCGGGGTTCAATTAAGTGCACCTCTACACTCTGAAGAAGGCTACAAGCAAACGGGGTGGGTAAATGAACGCATACAAATTGCATGTACATGTACATGTATAGTGTACATGTATGTTGAGTGTAGGACATTGTCCCCCTGGACATTGTCCCCCCGGACATTGTCCCCCCGGACATTGTCCCCCCTGGACATTGTCCCCCCCAGGGTAGGACATTATCCCCCCCAGTCTAAGATATAATCGTATAATAAGCATGTATACATGCATATATATGTATTTCCGTATATATGTACTTATGTATATATATGTACATATATATGTATATGTGTATATGTATGTATAGGCATGTGCAACTATATATATATATATTATATATATACTTATATATATTATGTATATATATATATATGTATATATATATATTATGTTTGTGCATGTATATATATGCACTTTATATGTATGTATATGCATGTATATGTATCAATATATATATGTTTATATTTATTTATGTATATATGTTATATATGTTTAAATACATAAATACATGTATATATATACATGACTACATATATATATATATTATATATACACACGCAAACGTATATATGTATTTATATATATATACGTAAACATATCTATACATACATAGGTACATATTCATATATGTGTACATATACATATATATATATATAAAAACATATATATATAAGTACATATGCACGTAAATACATATATACATATACATGTACATTGTACATATACACATACATCTAAATACATGTATAGTATTTACATACATATATATACATATATATATATATACGTAAACATACCTATACATACATATGTACATATTCATATATGTGTACATATACATATATATATACATATATATATATATAAGTACGTATGCACGTAAATACATATATACATATACATGTACATTGTACATATAGACATACATCTATATACATGTATAGTATTTACATACATATATATACATACATTTTGTATATATACATAAGCACACACATATAATTATATATATCATTTATATACATATACTTATATCCATATGTATATATAGGATAACATATGTACAATGTACATGTATATATAAATACATATATATAGAAACATATCTGTATACGTTTATATATATACATACAATGTACATATACATAAATATGTACATATACATATATTTACACAGATGGGGGATTTTGTCCGGGGGGGATAATGTCCTACGCAAAATCGGGGGGACAATGTCCGGGGCGACAATGTCCGGGGGGACAATGTCCGGGGGGACAATGTCCGTTCCCCTGTATGTTACAGGAACTGAGTAAAACCAAGCATCGTGAGATTTTTCAACAATTTGTAAAATTCTTGATTCACTCAGGTACTTTGGATAGATGGATGGATGGATGGATGGATGGATGGGTGGGTGGGTGGGTGGGTGGGTGGGTGGATGGATGGATGGATGGATGGATGGATGGATGGATGGATGGATGGATGGATGGACGGACGGACGGATCGATCGATCGATAGATGGATCGACGGATGGATGGATGGATGGATGGATGGATGGATGGATGTATGGATGGATGGATGGATAGATGGATCGATGGATCGACGGATGGATGGATAGATGGATGAATCGATGGATGGATGGATCGATTGATCGATGGATCTATGGATCGGCGGAGGGATGGATGGATGGATGAACACTATCTATCTATCTATCTATCTATCTATCTATCTATCTATCTATCTATCTATCTATCTATCTATCTATCTATCTATCTATCTATCTATCTATCTATCCATCTATCCATCCATCCATCTATCCATCCATCCATCCATCCATCCATCCATCATCCATCTATCCAAAGTACCTGAGTGCAGGCTCTATGCCAATTTTACAGAAGTTGGAAGTGAGACTGAGACTTAAATATTTTGTCAAATAGCAACAAAACTTGGCGCAGGGGCCCGGTCGGGTTAGGGGGATATCCGTGCGCCGCACCGATTGCACCTGTGTTAGAAACGGCCCTGCAAGGCTCCCCATGTGCCCTCACTTCCACCCCTTCCCTCATGCCTTGCCCCCTCTGTGCACGCCCAACCTGCTACATGTACGTGTGTGGCTGATATGAAACAGGTGGGTAGAGGCGACTCTAGATTATCTCTCCATTAATGTCCCAATCCGTCGGTTGAGGTCGTTACATGTACATGTATGTACATGTACATGTAGCTCCTCTGAGATTGCCGTGCCCGGTTGGGTGGCGGGTTACTTAAAGGGGGAGTAAGAGGCTGTTTGCGGAGAGAAATACGGGAAGGAGGAGGATATGGGAAAGGGGTAGGTGAGTTCGACCGAGGCCGCCGCTGAGACAGGTTTAGGGAGTTGCTGAGAGAGTGGGAAGAAGGGGGTGTTGGAGGGTAGTATTGGCCAGCAGAGCCGTTGTGCCTTCACCCCTTTGGTTGTATCTGTGTAAGCCTTTGTGGTGCCGTGTTATTTTTCTTCTCTTGTTTGACCTGTGAAGAGTGACTCTGTGTCCCAATAAAATATCTTCCATAACAAATTTTATAACAGCGAATTTGGTTTCACACGACATTTTCAACGCTTTTCGGAGTCCCTCTGTTTTCCATCCGTGCTCTCTAACTTTCAGCTCTTTTCCGCATTAGAGTCCTGCTGTTATATATCCCGTGTGTCTCTCTGTCTTGTCTACCGGTTATGTGCACTTTACTCTGTGTGTCTCTCTATCTCATTCTCTCTCTATCGCGAATACGGTTTGACACGCCAATTCGAAATTTCGGACCCCACCGATAATGTGGACGTTAGGCCTATCGCCCCGGCGGTAGACCAGATGTCTTTACGACCTCTCTCATGTATTCTTTATAATATAGACATCCATGGGCGGACTGGCCCGCCGGGAAACCGGAAAACCGGGAGATTTCCCGGTGGGCCCCTGCCCATTTCCCAATTAAAATCGGCTGCCTATTCTCAGGGAAACGGACATTGTCCCCCCGGACATTGTCCCCCCGGACATTATCCCCCGGGCATTGTCCCCCCGGACATTGTCCCCCCCGATTTTGCGTAGGACATTATCCCCCTGGACATTATCCCCCCTCTGTGTAAATATATGTATATGTACAGATTTATGTATATGTACATTGTATGTATATATAAACGTATACGTATATGTTTGTATATATATATGTATTTATGTATACATGTACATATGTTATCCTATATATATATGGATATATATATATGTATATATATGATATATATAATTATATGTGTGTGCTTATGTATATATACAAAATGTATGTATATATATATTTATATACATTATGTATGTATCTATATGTATATATGTATGTAAATACTATACATGTATATAGATGTATGTGTATATGTACAATGTACATGTATATGTATATATGTATTTACGTGCATATGTACTTATATATATATGTGTGTATATATATGTATATGTACACATATATGTATATGTGCCTATGTATGTATAGGTATGTTTACGTATATATATATATAGAGCCTAACCTGACCCTAGCTGACACTCACTAGGCCTAACCTGACCCTAACCAACCCTCACGACGCCAATTTATGGGAAGTAACGCATTTTGAACAATGCGCATGCCTGTTTCTGTATTTATTTGATGAGCATTAACTGTTTAGTTTTTCTTTGTTTTGTCAACTCATTAATATAGTTGTAATAAGGTATAGACTTGTTGTCGTTAAGTTCTAAAGATAAGACTTGCTAATGTCGTTTATGTCTTGAGTTAAGTCTCGTTAATGTGATTCACTTCTAAAATTAAACTTACAATGAACTGTGAGCCCTGACATATCAAAAATAGTTTCCACTAAAATCGGTGTTGACACTTCTGTGCTGAAATGTTTTATGAAATGATTGCAGCTTCTCAAAGCACACAATACAGCAGTAACATACATGTATACACTCGAGACTGAGAAAAACACAGCCAGTCGACTTCAGAGATTGCCTGTAACATATATACATGTACCTACATGTACACGCGTAGTTAATGTATATCCATTTGATGGCTGAGGGAGTCCCAGGGGCTCTGCCCTTAACATAGATCGTTGCATGATGAACAGGTGCTATGGCCAGTAATTTTCTGCCCTTATGTGGTCTGTGGAACTTATCCTGATTCCTTCTTTTGAGTCATTAACCGTGGTGACTGGCGTGGCGAATTTTATAGCGATATTCCCTTGGGTTGGGAGAGACAGACCCCACTAGCGGACCGCCAATCAGTCACAGAACGGCAGTCTCGCTAGGGGGCCGCCAGTCGGCTGTTGGTCCGACAGTATCCATGCATCGACCGCTGGTAAATCAAGTAGAGACAGAGAGAGACAAACAGGGAAGGGACACTTCATACCCATGGCTGTTTCGTGGCTGATTATCTTCGATCAGCCTGCTAGCTGCTGGAGGTCGGTGGGCAAGAAAGGGAGGAGGGGGAAGACTGGAAGACTCGTACGCACTGCTGCCTCTCTCTAATGATATTAACCAAGTGTACGCTTCCCCTCTCCGTTCCTCCATCTATCGGATCTATCCGTCTCTTTCGCCCTCGCCTTTTGTCTCTAGTACTAACTGTGTCCGACTTTATTTGTGCGCGCGTGTCTGTCTGCATCATTCATTCATTCATTCATTCATTCATTCATTCATTCATTCATTCATTCATTCATTCATTCATTCATTCATTCATTCATTCATTCATTCATTCATTCATTCATTCATTCATTCATTCATTCATTCATTGAGAGAACTTATATAGCGCCCCTCCACGACATTCTTGTAGAAAGTGTAAGCAGAGGCCCTACCCAAAAGACAACGTAGAGCAGAGGGAAGTTTATTCCACGTGGTCGGTCCAATGACTGAAAAGGCACGACGCTGCATCGTCGAAGTTCGCGCAAAAGGAATAGGCATGCATGTCTTGGCCGGCGTTCATTCATCCACTCATTTTCATTTCAAACATTTATATAGCGCCCCTTCAAGAATTTCTATTCTTTGCTGGACTAGAGAATGCCAAGGTACTGTATTCCAAAACGGACAACTGTCCGTTACCAGTTCTTCTATCTGGAACTTCTACCTCCTCATATTATTCGCATTTCAGCGCGGCTGTCCTTCGCTGTAAAGTAAAAATTTATCTCTTCGCATCCACATACTGTACATGTAATTATATGGTTCTTAATGGTTTCCCGGCTACAGTGTGCCTGTCTATCTGTCCTGTGTCTTTCGATCTCCCTCCGAAAAGCGCAGTTTCATAACTACATGTATTTCAGCTAGGAATCCATCCATCCATCCATCCATCCATCCAATCATCCTCCCAACCATTCATCCACCCATTCATTCCTCCCTCCCTCGCTCCATCCATCAATCCATCCATCGTTTCATCCAGCCAAACATTCCTCCATCCATTCATTCTCCATCCATTCATCCTTCCAACCTCGATTCATCTATTAATACACCCAACCATTCATCTACTCGTCGCTCAATCCATTCATCCAGTCAACCTCCACGATTCATCTATTCATGTACATGTACATGTAGTTATACACCCAAACATTCCTCCATCCACTCATCCATCCATCCAACCCTCTATCCATACTTTTCACCAGGCATCAATTCAGCAATTCACCCGTCAATCTACATGTATCTATCCACGATACGGTGAATAAATAACATTGTTCATAGGAACGTTAATCGATAAACGTACATGTACTGTACATGTAAATATTGCTAACGACTACTGTATAATAGTCCCATGCGGCGTCCTAAGCTCCGCCTACATGTCGGTAGTACCGAGGATCCCGACGGAAGCCCCGCCCCATTAATGAGATATTGTTGCTTAGTTCTCGGCTAATTCAAACGTCAGTGTTGCTCAATTTTCGCGGGAAAAGTGACACAATATTGCAGAAATCTGGCATCATTAATGGGGGAAAGGGATTATTCTCGAGAGCGGTACTGTACGTGTCCGCACTTGTGAACATATGCACGTAGATTATGCTAAAGCGTCTCTTATTGGCTAACGCTTCTTTTTTAGAACAGTTACTGTGAAACAACACAGTGTGAAGACAAACGTCGCTACCGCGGTAGGCCTAACCGCGGTAAATCCCGCGGTAATGGATACAACAATAATTGCGGTAATACCACGGTATTGGGAACAACAATTGCGGTAATATTGCGGTAATGGGGTTTACTCTCGCGGTAATGGGGAATGAGCCGGCAATAAACCCGGGTGAACTTGAGAACTGATAAAGAGATTTTTTTATTTTCTGAAACCTACTAGTCAGAAATAGTGAGGACTTGGTTAATGCAAACTGTCGATATGATAATAACAGACTAATGCAGTCAGCAATATAAATAGCTTTGTAAGATAATTTTTTTAAATTTGAATTGGTGTAAACTTTTTGCGGGGAATGTGATGTCGTCTTGCGGGGATGGGGAGAAAACCTGCGTGGATGGAGCGAGGATGGGGACAAACCAAAAATGGGGATGGGGCAGGGATGGGGGAGACTTACTTGTTGCGGGGTGGAGGTGTGGACGAAATTGTCTCCCCGCGTCACTCTCTACTAAGCAGACAACCCCGATGGGGAAACTGGCGGTAGGAGTTTTTAAATTTCGATAAGCGGAGTTGGGTGTTCTCCCCATCTTGTTATACGTTGTTGGGTTTGTTATTGACGTCATAATGTTCTTAATCTATTTGTAGAAGAGTTCGAAGAGTTGCAATATTAGTACCGGGTAGTCTATTAGTAGCCTAGTCTATTATAATGCTGTTATATTTTTATGCACGCTAAGACAGTTTTTGATGATGCTGAACTCGAGTCGTTGTCTTTGGCTTCTTCACTGTTTGTTTTTCTCGTAGACGACGTGAGGACCGTCGTGGGTTACCAGGATCTCTGCCGTTGCTTCATGGCACAAGGACCGCCAGAGGTAGCCTCGACGTCCTTGTTTGAGGCACAAGGACCGCCGTCTGGAACCGTTTCTACATCTTTCTTCCGGAAACCTTCAGCCACTTATGGATGATGGCTATAGCCTATGAGCAGCTGGGCGGGCTGAGGGCGCACTCTCGGAGGAGCTGATCTTGAAGACCTGCCTGAGAAGGACACTCCAAGAAGAAATGACGCACTCATCACAGTTTCCTGTTTTGTGTCGACCAGAACACTTTGCCTTCGTGTTTAGGCAGCAGTGGCCTATACCTGGAGTGTGGTGATGGTGACTTCCTTCCTCCGGTTGGGGTCAACGTGTTTCCAGGCCTTGCTAACGTTTAGCTCGATGACTTAGTAGTCTGATCCGGTGTATGAGGTGGTCAGCCACTTCCGAAGAAAGTGATCTCTTTTGAAAAGTCGGGCTTCTCGATATGCGGGCGTCGTCTGGAGGTCCACGGTGTTGTGACGTAGCGCCTGTTTCCACAGTGGGTCTGTAGTCTCGTTTCCTTCTATGCCGAAGATACGCCTGCTCCCTGGGACTCTTACTGAAGCATTCTTTATTAAACTCAAAACTGTACCTTTTGGCCGTGCTGGAGTCGAGATGACCAGGGATCCAGACGAGCGTCACTGGCAGGTGAGTGTGTTGTTCGTTGTCATTAAATGCATAAATTAGGGCTGCGAGCTGCTGTGGTCGTGTTATTGACGTCATGATGGGCTTGTTATTGACGTCATAATGTTCGTAATCTATAAGTTGCTTTATTGCTCTAGGCTATGGATCACTCCTAGAGAATCTGAAAAGACAACAACATGACTTGTATTAGCGCTAGTGGCCCATTCTATCGCCCTCCCTATGGACTGCCGAGCCGTCGCGCATCCGTTCACTTCTACTGTGACCACAAGAGGGCACAAAGATTGAGCGTGATGCATGACCTGCTGTATCCTTTGATCCAGTGTTTAATCTAGACGTCTCTTGGGGGGGTAAAGTTCCCCCAGGATTGAGTTCCCCCCCTCCCAGAAAAATGAAAGAGATGAAATTTTTGCGTAAAGAAAAATTAAAGACATGTAATTTTGTAGAATATTGTCTTGGAAAACTCTTGATACTACCCCCCGTCGAAAATTCTTCTTGGAAAAAGTCTTGTTACTACCCCCCCTCGAATATTGTTGTAAAATTGTTGTTATTACCCCTTGAAAATCCTTGGAAAACTCTCGTTACTACCCCCCCTCGAAAATTCGTGGAAAATTTTTTGAAGTCTTGTTCTTGGTAACACTCGTCACTACCCCCCCGGTCGTCAACTTTTATAATAAGCTGGATACCCCCCCCCAGAACCCTCAATTCCCCCCGACAGCAAGGGGACTAGATTAAACACTGCCTTTGATCCATCAGTATAGATATCCGCTTGTCCATCATAGTCGTGGTGGATGTGACCTTCGAGCAGGGCTTTCATTTTGAGGAGTTCGTCGAGTATCTGATCGTCTCCATGAGAGTGTATGCATAACGGGTGGTTTTCGTTTCTACGCTTGATCTTGTGGTGCAGACGAAATCTTGGATTGTTGGTGTGACGATTTCGTTCTTGTTGTTTAATGTGGATTAAAAGCAAAGTACAAATAGCTAGCTAAGCAATTCGATGTAATGTAAAGTGTAATTTTACCTACCTTAGGTTTGTACGTGACTGATCAACTGTAATAATGTAATTGTTCTAGTTTTTGGCACTGATTTGTTTGCAATTAATCCGGGATTTTGAAGAATTAAGAGTTAAAACAACCAACAAACTTTATTATTCGTTTCTATGACTGGCAGAGAGTTGTAAAAATTGTTCCGCGGTTATACCAACTCTGTGTTTCCAAATATCCCAGACCTTGAAGTCAACAGACTTCAACGCATCCAAAATGCTCTGGCCCGCGTGGCGCTGCGTGTATGAATATTATGTACTCATACTGTCATACAAACTCCTTAACCCTGCTCTGTTGGCTGAATTGGCTTTCTGCTGAATTCAGAATTAGATTTAAACTGTCATGGCTGACCTACGATACCCTCGGGGCCTACAACGAGCAGTCCCACCTACTTTCGATCACTATTACGATAGTATTATCTCCATTTATATTCCTTCCCGCAGTCTGCGATCTTCTTTAACGGGTCTTTTGGTTGAGCTTTGATGTATACTGTCATGGGCTCTCGTGCATTCTGTATTGCTGTCCCAGGATTGGAATCGACTACCAATGTCGATTCGAAGCTCGAACTCTTTCTATCGCATTAAGAAAAGCCTAAAACTCAATATTTCTCACTGACTTTCGCACACCTGAATATCTACTGCTTGTTCACCTGGCGACTGACTTACCGCGCCTCAGATTCGCATTTATGTGTGACTTTCCGCGCGTTATAAACGCTTTTTATAAGAATAAATAATAATTAAAGGCGAGACAGGAGTGAGCTAGAGAGCGAAATGTACTCAAAGTGAATTTGAGACATGCGAAGAGATAGAGTTGAAAGAAACACAGAACTACTGAAACAGGAAAGGAATAGTAATGACGAAGACAAGACATTCGAAAGTGACATCATAATGGCCAATGACGTAAGCAAAGGTCGTAAGCCGCAACCTAGGCATACGGCTGCTATTGAGACGAGAGTAAGACGAGAACGTGGTTCGATGAGATAGACAGATAGGCCTATAGGCTTACTGTAGGCCACTGAAACTTGTTGAATTGTCCGATGTTAAAATTGCACATAAGGAGTTGAGATATTGCGTGAAAAAAGATAATATTCTCTGAAGAAACACATCATCATCATCATCAGGATCCATGGGCCGAAGGCCCGTAGGTGTCCAACGCTTGCATCGGATCCATGGGCCGAGGCCCTTTGGAGTCCAATGCTTGCATTGGATTTCATTCGTATTTTTTCTTTACGAACGGAGTAGGCCCTATCTGCACCCATCCGTTCGACCTTTGCGCTTTTCCCTTAAAGAGAGTTCCAGGCTTAGGACTGGCTCTGATATCCACATGTGGTACCAAAGGCGGCGATGCCGCCCACGTTTGCCAGCTTTTCAGGGTTCCAGCTGAGCCTGTCCACCTCGCGTAGCGCCCTAAGGTGGTAGGCCTACTTCAGCCAAGACCTTCACCACTGATGGCATAGCCTCAGCAGGCACTCCCCTACTGACTGTTGCAACCCCTCACCACGTTGAGGTGTGAGTCGGACTTTGAGGGGGCTGAAGATACACAGCAACTCAAAATTTAATAATGAAGAAAGCAAACAAACAAGAACTCTATAATTCACAATAAAAACGTTCTTGTGTTTAGGAACTACGGTATATGAACTATGAGAGAGGCATAAAGAAAACTTTATGCAAAATCAGTAACGACTTTTATTGGCCGTCAATATGCTAACATATGTGCGAAGATTTGTGTTAAGCCAGGTCAGAATCCGGGGAGGTAAAAGCCAAGGAGACAGCGTGGTGTTACGGTGGTATTCGTTATATACATGTATAATTCTTCTACCTGGTGTAGGCCTATAGGCCCCTACTCCAGTGTGATTTTCCTTACAGATTTTATTTTAGTTATAGTTATAGTTATAGTTAATGATTTTTTATTTTAGTTATAGTTATAGTTATAGTTAGTATTATTTTTTAGTTATAGTTATAGTTATAGTTAATGGATTTTTATTTTAGTTAATTTTAGTTACTACTTAGTTACAATAATTAAGTCTATAAGCAAAATTGTGCGTATTAATACGCTGTTTCACAATTTACTCAGAGCTATGAAAACCTTTGAAGCATGGGTACAGTCAGCTTCATGAATACACGAGTTTCCAAAGTAACTGACAAATTTCACAATAAAAATTTCGAATTTTTGTTCTCATTTATGTCGAATCGTCCATATTGCACTTCCTATTTTTATTTTTGTATTAACGAAAATAAAGATGAATTTTCGTTAGTGTTATTTTCGTTATAGTTATAGTTATAGTTAATGATATTTTTTAGTTATAGTTATAGTTATCGTTAACGAAGTCATTTTATTTTCGTTAACGAACATTTTCGTTATCGTTATCGTTAACGAAAATCACACTGCCCTACTCACAAATCACAAACAAATATTATATGTATGCACATAAAATTTTATAAGATTATTTGTAGCTAGCTACTTGTAGCTGCTGACTCTTATACATATACGGTCATTTAATTAATGTATCTCTTAGGTGAAGCTTTTTAGTATAACTGTCTACTTTTCTAACCCCATAGGGCCTATCTCTAAGTAGGGGTATCCTGACAATTCCCCCCGGACAATTCCCCCCGGACAATTCCCCCCGGACATTCCCCCCAGCAGTAATTAGGTTACTCTACCATTGTCCATGATAACTGTTATTAATCCAACTTCTATTGAAGCAAAGACCTTCTTTCATCATTCCAACTTCTATTTAAGCAAAGATTATTTTTCATCAATCCAATTTCTATTTAAAAGACGAATTTCTTTCATAAATCCAGCTTTTATTTTGGCAAAGAATTTGTTCATCGATCAAACTTCTATTTAAGCATAGAATTTGTTTCATCAATCAAGCTTCTATTTAAGAAAAATTATTTCTTTCATCAATCCAACTTCTATTAAAGTAGAGAATTATTTTCATCAGTCCAACTTCGGGGGAAACGTCCGGGGGGTAATTGTCCGGGGAGAATTGCCCTAGACCCCTAAGTAGGTACACGCTCATTAGCGATGTAAGTTATCTATCTATGTAAACTGGAGGTCATATCGATCAATCCAATTGCCAAACATATCGCTCTATTGTGTTTGACATCGGTCAGGAAGGGTTGATCGACTGTGTCCAAATTGACGCACTGCATACTTTAATTCTTCTTTCTGAAATGCAAACAAAAAGCGCATGTTTATTGTCAGTTTATTTAAAAAAATGAAAATTGATTGAAGAAAATTTGAAAAGCTGTAGGCCTATTAAAAATTAAAAGTAATAAATTAAAAATTTCAGGTGAAATTACTATTCTTTCATATTCATATTTTGCGCCTCTGAGTAGGTTATCCTGGAGGGGCGCTATATAAGTCCTCTGAATGAATGAATGAATGAATTCATGTCCATAACATAATTACGATAAAAAAAACTGTTGCTTTCAATGTGTGCCTATGCATGTATTTCTTTAATAATGTTTGATTGCAATGAATGCTAAATGTTTAAAAATTTAAAGTAGATTAAAAAATCTCATGTCATAAGTAGGCCTACAGGTATTGTAAACTTGAATAGGCCTACAGTGCTGTTCTGTAATTGGAAAATTAGATTAGAAATCTCGTGTACATTATGACTGTTCATCATAGGCTTTTTTCATTTTACATTAATGAATTTTGTGTATGATAATTGCTGCAAAACATTGTAGGCCTATAACTTGCTTCGAAGACCATCTTATCGCAACGCAAGTATCAAAATCATAGACATTAGTATCTGAATTATATTATGCTGTTAAACAATGAATATTAATTAGTGACAGTCAACTATAATGGAATACTGTTTAGATGCCTTTAAAGGGCGTCTCTCGAACTCTACCAATTCTTTGTGTTCAGCTGTATTGTAAATAATTTTGAATTGTCGTCAACGGCCTTTGATGTCAAATGACGACGTTAAACTTTGAATTAAAAATTGAGAGTTATATACTAGCGATATAAGTTGATAACGAATTATAAGTACCAATACAGTATACAGTATACACAGTCCGACAAGCAAGCAGGCAGACAAATAGTCAAAAATAACAGACTGACCGATTGACTGAATGAGTATTAGGGTGTCCCAGAAATATTTTTTGTTGAAATTTTTTATGCAGTCCCTCTAAAAAGTTTCTTTATGGTCCCATAATAATAACTGGAAAGTTTTATGACATTTAAAAAATATTTAGGGGTCCCCCAAGACACTTACATTTACCCCATATAGGGCCATATTGGCATAATTTGCGCCTGACGTGTTGAATTTCTAAACGCTGTAAGATACCAACCTTTGACCCCATTATAACATATTTAATACCACTGGAAAGTTCTTATATAGTAGAATCTACAAGTATATAACTTTATTGGATACAATCCGATATGTAGGTATTGTTTTACGATCAAATAATGCAAAAATTGTACAAAACTCGCAATATCAGTAACTGCTATGCACTCATTGCTAAGGGTAGTCATTATTACAAATCCTTGATAATGCAACAAGCCATGGTTTCAGCTCCTCCATACATTCATCTGCTCATTCTTTATCACTGCTTACACCTTTAGGTGCTTATTCTTCAGTTCTACAATCTACATTCTAATCGTAATCGCAAACTCGAGATATCTAGAGCGCCCATTTAGCGAAGACGCAAGAACCAACTTATTCACAGGCGCTTAATCAAAACAGAATCGATAGCAGGTGGTCAAGATCCAGGCAGGCAGACAGACAGTCAGACGGCTAAGGTGGATGATGCTTGGAGTTGAAATGGTGAGGGAAGTGAAGGAATAGGATCGGGATAGACTTGTGAAAAAGCAGTGTTTTCAGTTTCGAGTGGAAGACCTGTGGAAAGATAGCAAGAGGTGAGGTTTTGGTGAGTTCGTGGAATGGATCAGATATTTGTCGTAGCACTGGTGGGAGTTTGTTCCAAAGAGGCGGTACAGCTATGGCTAAATTGGCTATGGACCGATTTACAATTCTACATGTCTGCAAGATTGTCACGATTGTTCTTAGAAAAGTCATGCCGATGTTTTTCGACAACTTGTAGAAGAAACCTCGTTCTTCGTTATTGTTGAAATGAAATTTTGTTTCAGAGCTACGCCACGTTCAGCATTGTTATTCACACAGGTCAAGTAATTAACAAACTCTAGCCTATATGTGATCTCATACGATTGACTTTCCGACCATTCTTAAACTGGAAAATCAAGAAAACTGTCGTCGATGGCAGTAGTTCGGAAGAAGCTTCAAGAAATAGATAACTCCGTTGATCTACAGGAAAGAGACTGAACCAGGTGCAATCCCCAAGCATCTCCCATTGTCTAGATAAACTGCTTTCTCTTCAGTAGACAGATGCTGAGAGAACAGAGATATAGTCGATGGCTCCTGTCTTCGGTATCAAGAATGACGCTGCATCATCTTCAGTCCTGTGGATTGCAGAGCGACAACATCATAGTCATGCAGCCTTTGGATTAGTTGAATGTCATTGATGGGTGTACTGCAGCAGCGACTCAACATGAGAACCACGATTAGATGTACGTGTAGATGTTAACAACAAATCTGTTAAATCGTTAGATGCCCTGTAATTCACGGCCGTCAAATGGATAACCGAATGCGTCAGACAACAGGACTTCAAACATGTGATGTCGACAAGCCATCTACAGCAGATTATGACTGATGGAAATAGATGGCTGCAGACTCCAGCTCTGCCAGTATTTGAGGCCGTTGTGTCAAAGCACATGGCGATTACAAATGCATTGCACTGCCACAACTTTAAAAGGTCCAGAACTGCTACCGCTGCTGCATGTCCTGACCTAGAGACCAACTCTGGCACACCCAGAAGTTTGGTATTTCCATCAACTAGAGAAGAAATCAGGACTGGCAATCTGTCCACTTTGCCCATGTCTACTCCAGTGATGTCAGGCAGCAGCTTGGAATCCCAGTGCATGACAGATTTTCAGGCTCGAAAGTCATCCGTGGTTTGTTCGGCAGTTTCACTGCGAAAACATCTTTATTCTGCATGATTTCTATCTTCTTCACACTTGAAACTTTATTCACATAAACAATAAGGCTATATGTTTGTAGATTATCCTATTTAAGAGCTTTCTAAAGGTACTGCGCATGTTATTATGGGATCAACGTGTGATCCTACAAAAATTGTCAAACTCAGAAATGTCACGCGTAAAATAGGAGAAATTACACTAATTCTATGAGCATTGGGGGACCCCTAAATATTTTTTAAATGTCAAAAACTTTGGAAGGTGTTATTATAGGACCATAAAGAAACTTTTTAGAGGGACTGCGTTAAAAGTTTAATCAATTATTATTTTTCAATGCTATCATGGGACACCCTAATGAGTATAGGCCATAAATGAATGAATGATTTGAATGACTAACTGGTTGATAGCCTATATATTTAAAAACTTACTTTTGAACTTTTTTCTTTTGTATGCCAGCCTTAACAACTGGCTTAGACTTGCGAGGAGTCTTTGTAGTACTTGTAGTTGCTACTGTAGCCGTCTGCTGTGCAAGGGCAGTCTGTACTATAGCCTGCTGGAGTTGCTTATGTTTGAAAATTGAAGGGACGGCTGAAGCCTTGCTCGGAGCCTTGCCTAGAGTCGATCGACGTGCCGAAATAATTGTTTTAGCCATGTTCAAACCTTTTAAACAAAATCAATATTCTGACCGCTTGCTTATCACCTGAACTGTTGGCCTGCAACAAAATCGCGTAATTAAACAGTAATTCGCAAGCCAAATAATTATTGTTATCACAAAAATTTGATCAAGGCAACTCGGTACGCGGCGTAGGCCTACGCCCAATCATGGAAGGAACGGAAAACTGATGCAATGAGAGAGAATTAAGGACCTACTCACGACTTAAATTCAGGGTTGACAAGTCCAACATTTTGACATTCATTGCCCTGTCATTGATTCAAGTTTGGTTACTCACTTCCTCCAACACCGATCTTTGTAACTTCTCACTCCAGGCAAGATTAATCCATCAGGAACCAAAAAATCACACTATAGAAGCTTTTACATAGGGAGGTCTCTATCTGGAAAATCAGGCTTCGTCCTATGCAACTTCACTGAACGTGCCTTGAAATGCTAGAATTGTTACAAATAAATAATAATAGAGTCCAAACTATCGCGAACTGAACTGCTCAAAAAGAAAGCTATTATATTATAGTTCCTAAATTAATTTAACAACTAATTATTAAGGCCTATTCATAAGTTTTGTCTGCAGACGATCATTGTGGCAAGTCCTCGTCTTCATTATCATTGCCAGAGTTTTAATTAAAATCCCTCTAAAATAAGTCAGTACCAGCTTAATTGCGAAGTGCGTGGACGTACGCTCTAACCCGTGGCTAAACGGGCAAGTAGTAGGCCATTATTGATTTATAATAGACCAGATATAACATATATAGGCCCCATTTCTATCGCCGATATTAAACTTTCAATGAGCACAAACCAATTATTGTTATTGTCAGCAATTAACAGAGTCATTTTCAACTCAAACTAACCTGATGTTTTATTATCCTGTCAACTGAAAACAGAGCAGTCTTCTGGAATAAGTTGTCTTCTGCCTTATATTAGTGGCTGCGTTTCGAACCAGATCAGCAAAACAAGTCTGGGCGTGAAAATCTGCCGATTGCGCACCGGAGTATAGCGCAACAACGTTCAGATGACACGTACTAGGCCCACGTACGTATGCTAACTAAACATTCTCAGGCTGTTGAGAATTCGCTGCCTGAAAGACTACGCAGCGTCAATGTAATATTGAGCGATGCTGTAGGGCCTACGCTTGCTGACTTGTAAATTCTATGTTGCTGCCTGGATGCCCGCTCTGCTGCCCCATGTCTGCCTGACAGCGGAATCTATGACACTACCCAACGCCGCCGCGTTTTCACAAGGCCGGCTAATTTTGATTAACTGGCCGCGATGAGGTCGATATCACCACTGGTACCGGACAGTCTCGAGATAAATAAATTGATCTTGGTATTGTCTGGATTGTGGAGGTAAGGGACCTTGGTCTTGGAGTTGGAAATAATAGGCTACTCCGGTCTTGTTCCTGATATTAATCGCGGTCTTAGTCATGCGTCTGTAGCCTACGTGGTCTAGGCGGTGGTATCGAGTGCCAATGGTGTTTTGTTTTTTTATAACTTACTTAATGGTAAGCGCCTCTGATAGGTGTGCACTGCAAGAGGCGCTATATAAATTGATAGATACAATACAATACAATACTGGTGTAAAGCGACAAGGAGTCTCGTTGTTTGCTTCTTATCAGAGGCAATATGACAACGTGGAGTCAACATGGTCGGTGCTCTAGTCACCAGATTTTCAGGCAGTTTCTCGAGATCGTATCAACAGTTGGACTGTTGGACCAGGGCGAGAATTGTCGGGGGGGTTGGCGGTTCAATCCCCCCAGTCCTTCTTAGGATCCCATAGTAAAGTCTACATTTCACACCCAAACTGCACATAAATCAACATCTAACCCCCTCCAGTTATTTTTTACAATTTCCATAAAGTGTTGGACAAGCGAGGCCAGTAACTGTGGTTACGCGCAATTTGGTGTCGTCAGTGAATGAGTTTAGGGACGTCTTGTAACAGCAAAGGTCTTTGACGTCTTCCCTTTGTTGTTGATCCTGTGGTGGTTATCTTTATACTTTTACATTGGTTTCAGGACGAGGAGTCTAGCCGGCATCTTTCGAGTCTCTTTCTCTTTTTTGGTGTCGTCTGTGGATTAGAGGACCAAGCGAGCCAGCCAGTGCTAATCTGCCCGCCGAAGGTCGTAAAGCCGTGAAAGCCGTTTATTGAAGACTGACGATGTTATGGAGAGGAAGGTTGATTACCTATGCTTGACATACAAAGCCCTCAACACCAGCACACCTACCTATATTCATGCACTACTAACTCCTTACATCCCTCCTCGTTGCCTGCGATCATCTAGAACAGGTCTTCTAGCTGAGCCACGATGCAGAACAGTTATGGGCTCTCGTGCATTCAACGCCTCTGCTCCAAAGGAATGGAATCGACTACCACTTTCTCTTCGTAGCTCAACTTCACTTCCTTCCTTCAAAAGCGGCTCAAAACTCACTATTTCTCCTTGGCTTTCAAGGATTTAGAAATCTAAGTGCATCTTCATCTGGCGGCTGACTATCCGCGCCTCAGATTCACATTTCGGTGTGACCTTGCGCGCGTTACAAATTTATTTAATAATAATAATAATAATATTGTATTAGCCTATGCAGTGCACAGCATCAGCGCGCTAGTTCGATCGTCTGTGTCCCTTATAGGCTGTTATTTTAGAGATGTTTGTTCTGTGCGTGCATGAATGCATCCGTCGCGTGGCGTTATCTCGCAGGTTGTTGAACTGACGATTGACAAATTCATGACAACAAGATCTCGTGCTGTGCGTAGACCTCTCAGCAGAGGCTTCTTTCAAACTGCACCCAAAATTCTCACCAAATTCTTGTATTGAACTCGATTACCATTCAAATATTGATCAGATCTGTACGTATAGGCCTACTTTGATATAAAGTACAAATACAAATACAAGTACTTTGATATAAAGTACAAATACGAATACAAGTACTTCGATATAAAGTACAAATACGAATACAAGTACTTTGATATAAAGTACAAATACGAATACAAGTACTTTGATATAAAGTACAAATACGAATACAAGTACTTTGATATAAAGTACAAATACGAATACAAGTACTTTGATATAAAGTACAAATACGAATACAAGTACTTTGATATAAAGTACAAATACGAATACAAGTACTTTGATATAAAGTACAAATACGAATACAAGTACTTTGATATAAAGTACAAATACGAGTCACAAGTACTTTGATATAAAGTACAAATACGAGTACAAGTATTTATAGGACTCAAGTAGAAGTACAAGTATACTTAGGTTATAATATTAGGTTATATTACAAGTGTATGTGGCTACCGCAAGAACAAGGCTATGTTTTTCTCTAACAAATAAAGCTGAATCAACGATGCATTTCACCGAAACATAAACTCGTTTATAGGCTTTATCATAAGATGTAGGCCTATATATTTTTAGTATGTATATTGAACCTATGTTTTCATTAGGCCTATATGTAATTCTTCTACCTGATACACAGTATTACACACTCAAACACAGATTTTATTCATAATATATATAAACTTACATGTATATGTATAGGCTATATAAAATTATATATATATATATATATATATATGCGCCCAGCTAAGCTATTTCTAACTGATGCAGTCTTTTTTACAGTTATTTAATTAATGTTTCTCTTACGTGAAGCTTTAAAGTTTTACAAACTAGTTTTCTAATCATGTATGTAAATAATTTATTTAAGGAAATACACGCGCATTAGCAATGTCAATTATCTATTATTCTATGTGTACATAGGTTATTACGATTAATCCAGTTGCCAAAATGTCGCTGACGTTGGTCATGAAGAACTATTGATGGACGAATTGCCTAACTCTGCATCGTTTGCTGTCTTCTTCCTGCATCATACACAAACATAAAACTACGGTTTATTAAATACTGGCGAACGCTTATAAGCAATTAACAGACAGTCAGTCAGTCAGACAGACAGACGGACGGACGCACAGACAGGTACTTAAAACTGATTGACTGGCTGGCTGACTGACTGACTGATTGACTGACTGACGCACTCACTCACTCACTCACTCACTCACTCACTCACTCACTCACTCACTCACTCACTCACCTCACTCACTCACTCACTCACTCACTCACTCACTCACTCACTCACTCACTCACTCACTCACTCACTCACTCACTCACTCACTCACTCACTCACTCACTCACTCACTCACTCACTCACTCACTCACTCACTCACTCACTCACTCACTCACTCACTCACTCACTCACTCACTCACTCACTCACTCACTCACTCACTCACTCACTCACTCACTCCTCACTGATTTGACTAACGGCATAGTATATGATGAGCTTACTTTTGAACTTTCTTGCTGTGCTTTCTAGCCTTTACAGCTGGCTTAGATTTGCGAGGAGTCTTTATAGTACTTGTAGTTGCTACTACAGTAGCAGTCTGCTGCACAAGGTCACTCTGTACCGTAGGCCATTGAATTTGTGGCGCTTGTCTTCGAGCTGCAGCGATGGCTGAAGCTCTGCTCGGAGCTTTGCGTAGAGTCGATGGGGGACATGATCGAGTCACTGTTTTCGCCATTTCAGCCCTTTGAAGTATTGCAACCTGCTGACCGTTTGTTTATCGCCCAGACTGTACAACAAAATCACGTCAATGAAGAATAATTTATGTACCAAACGTGATTAAAAAGCGGCGATCATGGCACGCATAGTGCGCGAGAGGGAAGAACGGAAAACTTAAGCAGCCTAATGAGAGAGAATTAAGACCTTGTATATAGGCTATGCTCACGACTTAAATTCTGTGTTGGCAGTTACAACAGTTTAGCATTCGTTACTCTGCCTCTGAATTAAGTTTGACATCTTGAACGCTAATATGTGTAGCGTAAGCTTATCATTTAACCCCAGGCAGGCCTACATGGCCTAAGTGTAATCGCTTAGGAAAAAATACGCTATGAGCTGTTACGTATCCGGGTATCTGGAAAATCAGGCTTCGCTCTCATCAACTTCAGTGAACATTTATTGAAATGTTATAAATGTTAAAAATAAATAATAATAGGCTAATGCGAACTGAACAACTCAATTAGAAAACTATTAAATAGTCCCCATATTAATTGTTTTTAAATTATTAGGTCTGTTCATAAGTCCTGTTTGCAGACAATCATTGCGGCAGGTCCGCGTCCTCATTATGATATTATCATACTCATAGCCCGAGATTAAAATCTCTTAAATAAGTCATATAATAAAATAATAATAATCTTTTCTTTATTGAAGCGCCTGACACTGCGCTTTACATTTACATGTTATGCAATTGAAACAATCTTAACTAGTTAACTACTAACAGAACAGACAGCCTGCAATACAACGGTGCTAATAGCAGCCTACAAAGCATATCCGCCCTACGGGGCTCGAACTCGGTACCTCTCGCTCTCCATGCCAGCGTGTTATTCAATGCGCTATCGGGCCCCCGGTTTGAAAACCGGCAACGTCACGCACAGATGCGTATGGGACGTACGCTCTAACCAATTAAGCTAACCGGGCAAGTAGTAGGCCGTTATTGATTTATAAGGGATCAATCGACAGCTGTTGCTGTAAAATATAATTATATAGGTCTACTTCTATCGCAGATATTAAAATTTCTAAAAGTTGAAATCTGTTGCTATTGCCAGCAGTTAAGAGAGTACAACTCAAACTAACCTGGTGTTTTTTATCCTGTCAACTGAAAACAGAGCACTGTCCGTGAATAAGTTGTCTTCTGCCTTAGATTAGAGGATTAGGCCTAGTGCAGAACCAGGTTAGCCAAACAAGTCTGGGCAAGAAACTATGCCTATTGCACACCAACGTCTTAGCGCATGTTTAGCGTTCAAATAAGACGTATACGGCTATATGTATAGGAGCATTTACTCTGGATCACGTGACAATGTTTACGTAAGTCAAAACAAATTTTAAAATGCCGTCAACATATTTCACAGTTGATTTAGACATTTAAAAAAGGAATACAGCAGTAGTAATCGTCAAAATATTAATGTTTTTACTCATTTGTTTACAATATTGCTTCCAGCAACAGCCGAATGAGCCGATGTTTTGACTTACACAAACGTTGGCGGGCAGATTATCACAAAGATATCACGTGACTTGTGAATGCTCCTCTGCCAACTAAACATTCTCAGGCTCTTCAAAATTCGTTGACTTAACGCACTGCGCAGCGTCAAGGTAATATTGTGCAATGCAGTAGGGCCTACGTTTGCCGACTTGTAAATTCGACGTTGCGTCTACGCTGACAGAGAGTGAGCTTACGTTTCCATTGCAAGAGATTCTATCTTGGCTCGTCTAGAGTTTTCCTAGCCTCTGCCTTCATATGGCTATCTATCATCGAGATTGAAACTCTAAGCATAATCTGCAATGGTAGTTGCAATTTGTAACTTCTATCGCGGAAGCGTTTAATGCACGAGGCATCAACGCTGGAACCGATGACGCACAAAAACCAAGACGTAATCAGAGCACTAATCATTATCCAGAAGATCAATCCGTAAGACAGAGGTGGGCCATGGTGGACAATGGTGGAAATGCAATTTCAAAGCAGTAAGTTATAGGCCAAGTTGAGAAGGAATGACATAAGCGACTCAGCAGAACGGACAGACACAGGGAGAGCCCTATTCTGTCGACGCAACTTGGCTCAGAGACTGAACATCCATACCATCTGTCAGCCTTCGATGGGAATCCGTTGGTTGGTTCCAATCGTGTGCCACTGCTGACCCTTCTAGCTTATTGTGCATTGTTTTGCTAAATGATATGATATTTTAGTTCGTAATGACACTTGACATACTGGTATAGGCTAGCGCAGAGAGCGCCTCCTGGTAGGTCTCTTGACGAGGCGCTATATAAATTCTCAGAATGAATGAGTGAATGAGATTTCATAAAATAGGTGAAGCAACCGAAAAATCTTGGTCACTAAGAACAGTTCTTGGTTTAGGTATGACCAGAGAACGATGACGATTTCCTTGTTGAATAATGATAGGCCTAAGTCTTGGATATAATTATGGACTGATTTTCGAGTATTGCGAATGGCTAGATAAATGCTTTTCCACTATCTGCGCTAGCCTCCTTTTTTGTAGCCGTGTTGAAATTTATATGTAAACCTGATGATTTTGTTTAATTTGGTTGCAAAATAAACATTTTGATTGATTGATTGATTGATTGAATTATTTGTCACAGTGATGTCGTCTTGACTCTGCGTCCTTGAGTAAGCTACCATTTCTTATTTCTTAAGCTTTTCGGGCGCGGGAGAAATACTGAGTTGACGTTTACAAGCTTAATTTTTTAAACAGTTCAAAGTTCAAAGCTTTATAGACTATAAAATTATTTGAGCCAAATTTGAAACCAATTCTTTGCTGAACAGAAAGCCACTGCAGAAGATTAAAGCGCAGGTGTTATAATTTAAGATCATAATTATTTTGACGTATTAGTTATGGCTCTAGACAAAGAGTTATGAACTCTACTCAGTTTCAGCATGTTTCATTTATCGTTAGGCCCATAGTTGTTAAAAACGGTCAAATCAAAATAAAAAACGAAAAAAAACGTCGTTTTATTGAAAAAAATAAAAAACGGAAAAAAACGAGAAAAAAACGGAAAAGAAAATAAGTTGACTTTCCTACATCTTTTACTGCATTTTAAAATAAAAAACCTTGTTTACACAATTTAATTTTCATCAGCAAATAACATAATTTTATTAGTAGACACCGAATAACAGTAATCTACAACAATTATTTTCTTTTTCATAAGTTTGGTTTAAAAATAAATTGAGAAATTAAAAAATATTGAAATCTTTTCAAATTTAAATTGCATACATAAGTCCACATAAGTTCATGCTGACATAAGCAATTAAAAACTAAACTTTGTAAGCATAGAGTGTACTTAATTAAAAATTGTAGATCTACTTACAATTCTGACTTATATATATAAGAACTTAATATGAGTAGGCTAATATCCGTTAGTTTATCATTCAATTAGAGATTACTGAGTACAAAGACAACATTTCGCATTTTGGATAACTTAGAAATTCAAATAACTTTTATAAATTTTATTTCCTGAACTGTGCTGTTTATTTCTCAACTGATGACACTAAAGAGTGACTACTGTGACGTAAATTAGATGAATCTTTGAAAGGACGCAGACAACGTAAGGGATATCAGACAAAAATAAAATTAAACAAATAGTAACAGACAATGAATAACTAAAGTTACATATAAAAAATAAAAAACGGAAAAAAACGAGACGAGAAATAAAAAACGAAAAAAACGATGTTTTTTGGGAAAAAAATAAAAAAACGAAAAAAACGTTTTTTACAACTATGGTTAGGCCTACGTCTCTTTCGCCTTCATGCATGCAGTCGTAAAGGGAGACCCACTTGCTTTTCTGTCCGTCCAGCTGATATGATAATTCTTTACCAATTATGTTTGCCATATATATATAGTGATGCAGTCTTGACTGAGCGTCCTTGAGTAAGCTACCATTTCTCATTTCTTAAGCAAATCGGGCGCAGGAGAAATACTGACTAGACGATAACAAGCATAATTTTTTTTAACAAAGACGATATCTATATTATTTATAGCAGAAGTATATGCCGTGCATATGGTACGTAGGATATAATATTATTAGAGCATTGTTAGCTAAAATATACGTTCTGGTTTTCCGCAAGCGGAGAACTGTTAAGGACCGGTCAACAGGCCTATATGCACACGTGCCAATACGCGCGATCGGTTTAATGGATCTATTATTTGATCAATATCCAAAGCACAATCAATGTTTGCCTAAGTCGTTGATTTACCCCAGTTCTGCTGGCTAGAGTTTGCTCCGGAATAACTTCAAACTGAATAAATACAGCGTCAGATTTGTCATTGGCCAGTTTGGCCTGTCAGCCTACCTGTCTCGGGCTGTCTGCCTGCCCGCTCTACTGCCTGCATGCATGCCTGACTGCGGAATCTACGACACTGCCCAACGCCGCCGCATTTCCACGGTAGGCCGGCTACTTTCAATTAACTTGCAGCGACGGGTTTCGAGACCACGGTCTTGTCTCGGACAGTCCCGAAAAAAAATTTGGTCTTGGTGTGGTCCTGGAATGTGCAGGTCTCGGCCTTGGTCTTGATAATAATAGGCATACTCCTTTCTGGTCTTGTGCCTTCTGTCTTAATCGTGGTCTAGGTCCTGCGTGTTTGATCTTGACTGTGATCTCGAGCGGGTTGTCTCGAGCGCCAAATTCTTTTTATACTTACTTGTATAAAACGACAAGGGACCAAGTTGTTTGCTTCTCATCAGAAGCGATAAGACAACCATGGCTACCCGGGCGCTGTTCTCGAGATCGTATCAACAGTTGGACTAGCTTTGCAGATAGATTTGGGGGTACTGCTCCTGTTCGGAGAGTCTATAGTTGTAGTGGACTCTTCCTGAGATCTCATAAAGCAAGACTCGGCGACAGAACATTGTGTGATTTAATATTTTAAAAACGCAGCAAACATCTAATTCGACTGATGCGATTGATTATTTTTCGTTCAAATCATTTTTATTTAAATCAATGTCTTCTTTGTTATTCTATAGCCTAACTTTATACTATCGCTAATAAAAAATAATTAATTGCCGTGAATTCCGTAGATTGCTGGTATTGGTCTTCATCCTGAACCATGTGGCCTTGGTCTCGAACTATGTGGTATGCATCATCAGTCATTTCTTTTTCCTGATACACAAAAATAGAGCACCGCAAGTAGGTTTACTAAAACTATCGGTATCATATACGGTGATAATCAACGGTAACAGGTGGTCAACATGACAACTGGAGAGGCAGACGGACGAGCAAACGGACAGATGTCGATTTGTGTTTTGTCATCATATACACGTAGGCTTACAAGTAAAACGTACTGACGGGTAGATAGACTGAAGAACAATCATACAGACAAATAGGCAGAGAGAGAGACAGAGAGAGACACACACACACAGACAGAGAGAGACACAGAGAGACACAGAGAGAGACTGAGAGAGAGAGAAAGAGAGAGAGAGAGAGAGAGAGAGAGAGAGAGAGAGAGAAGAGAAGAGAAGAGAAGAGAAGAGAGGAGAAGAGAAGAGAAAAGAAGAGAAGAGAGACAGACAGAGACAGAGACATAGAGAGGGTGAGACAGAGAGAAATGGAGAAACAGAGAGACAGAGAGAAAGAGACAGAGACAGACCGACACACACACACACACACACACACACACACACACACACAGAAATAGATAAATACGCAGACATTATATGCAGAATGACAGTCAGATTAGCTAATTGTTTGACTGACTGGCTGGCTGACTGACTAGCTGACTCACTCACTGACTGGCTGGCTGGCTGGCTGACTGGCTGACTCTCTGACTGATAACGACGTAATAATTTTTTTTTATAAAACTTACATTTTAAGTGCTTTGGCTTTTGAGACACCCGTAACAGATTTGCGTGGAGTCGTTATTGTACTTGTAGTTGCTATAGCTGTAGCTTGTCGCACACGGATAATGTCTACCGTAGTCAATTGAACTGCTGCCGTTTGTTGACTCGCTCTGGGGCCGGGTGAAGCCTTGGGCTTAGACACCCCCGACGGCTTTCTCTTAGCCTTTGGAGGCTTGGATATAGACATCCTCGGGACCTTTCTCATGTCTATCCTCGGAGCCTTGCTCTTAGCCTTTGCAGCTGATGGCTTCGCTGTTTTTCCCATTTCAACCTTTGAAACAAAAGCAACCTGCAAATTTTTTGTCTGTGAGACTATTAGGGTTATACATATATGTTACAGAGGGATTGTATATAATCAGAGAATATGTATATACCCTGTATATCCTGGAATTTCCTCAGGGTATTATAGGCTATGCATATTCTCTGATTAACATTCCCTGTAACATATACATATACATAATATTACACACATTAACCGTGCTAGCCCGAGATTTTAATTAAGCCACCATCGGGAGGCGAAACGGGATCTGCAAACACGGAATAGCATGGAACGTACGCTTCAACCGATGTAGCTAACTATGCCACTTAGTTGGCAGTCCGGTAATCAAAAATAAATAGCAGACTGGTCGGGTCCGGGATCAGTTCTGGTGTTAAAGTGTAAATAAAATGATGTCTATATATAGACAATTAAGTAGATGGCAATATTTAGACCCTACGGTTGACGCAGTTTAAAGTTGCAAATAAGACAGCGGATAGAATTGAGGAAGGTTTTTCCGAAGGTTTTTCGTGAGTTTCAACTGAGAGATACATGTATGAGGAAGCATACCAAAAGGGTCAGGGTTGAAGAGAAACGCCATTCCAAATTTGACATCGGTATACGAGCTACTGAGCGGTTACAGAATTTCAGAGATGGGCAAATTACTTGAAAAAATGTAATTGAATTACAAATTACAAATTACTTTGGTACATGAAATGTAATTTCAAATTACAAAATACATGGGAAATCTAATTGAATTACAAATTAACAAATTACAAATTGCTCAATTTCAAGTAATTTCAATTACGTAATTTCAATTACTGCCCATCCCTGCAGAATATGAAGTAGGAAGTGACCAAGAACGTAATTTTGTCACAAAAAGTGGCGGTGACCAATCCTCACCCCTCCCACCGCATCCCCTCCCATTCTCTTCTTCCTCCTTCCTCTCTTCCCTTCCCATATTTAGTGGGTCTATGGCATATCCGCCGTTTTAAAGTCAGACGCAGATAACGGAGTACATGACATTGTTTGCATTCTGTTTGCCAACTGCTAAGCAACGGTCATTAACATTCGTGAATCCAACGAAATTTCAGACTTTCAAAAAAAGGCACAGGACCAAAGAAAGTGGTGATGAATGTCATTACCGATTTTTAAAGTTGTGGTGACCGGACACCACTGTCACAATACAAAGGTGCGCCTTTGGAAGTGGCATTGTATTGTATCTATCAATTTATGTAGCGCATAATTCCAACATAGCCCAATCTTATACGAGGGTTTAGGAAAGGATAAGTGGTTTCATCGGGGCGGTTCGATAATAATTCTGAATGTGGTGATGTATCATACCGATTATGTTCGGTCTCCTCTGTCATTAATATTCGCATTTAAAGAAACCAATGGCGTCTCACCGTCGTGCCGAAGCAAAAACTGTTACAGGCCTGTATTTGAAGCAAGTATGAACGTTTTATACCGCAAACTAGTTTCAAAGCGAAATACAGGTCTACCAACACACGTTAGGTGTCCCAACTTACAAGTAACTGCAGTCTTCCAACTTAACTCTTTCGTAGACCAGTTTCACTGGATCCTATTGGACTTCGAACTGGTCAATCTTGTAGCAACCTTAACATTTAGGCCTTCAAATATATAGTCCAACTATGATTTCAAGGCTTTATGCGGCCACCTTCGGCACGCATGAGGTGTTTCAAGCCTACCGTTGTACATGACATAACAAATACAAAATAACCTCTTGAGAAACTTGCTCGCTGACTCAGTGGTGGGTACAATGCGTGTCAGTAAGTAACGTGATAATGGAGGCTATTATTGATCGGCTAGGACTATTAGACCTAGGCCTACATCATAACCAAGAAAGTTTTGGCAAAATTTTTAAACTTTCACTCTAAATACGCTATATACAGAGACGTAGCGAGACCTAAATTCAAGAGGAGGCAACTTCACAGACCATTGGCAAAATCCTGGTCATTGGGGTCATTAGTCAATCGAAGTTCCAGTATATAAAAAAGCAAGAGGTGGGAACTGCCTCCTCGTGCCTCAATGTAGCTACGCCTATGGATAGGCTATGTATATATATATATATATATATATAACATGGCTTTCGTCATTGTAACTACGCCACAATATAGCCCACTTGCCTGTCATGCACTAGGCGGAATGGTTTAATTGTTATCGATGCACAACCAATATGTGACATGCTGTCATCGATTTAGGTCTGAATCTGCTCACGAATCACACATTGCTCCATAATTATTTCTGTTGAAGTTGCATAGAGATTTAATTCGTACTGCACCAGCATATACGTATGCGGCAATGGGAGTAAAATTAATTGTCTGGCGAAAATAAGCCTTTCCAAGACAGAACCAGTTGGAACCAAACAGAACCAACGGTGAAGATCCCTGTTTCTCAAATCGCGCTCCATTTGCAACTCGATTCAGTTGGGTCTTCTTCTCATTTGTTTTGTGTGACATAATTGGATCTATAGTTTCTGCCTGTCATGACACACACTGGATTATATCAGTCCTGTAGGCCTATAGGGCGTTTGTGATTGAGGTCTAGGGCCTACTTACAATACATCGCATTAAGCGTTTGATACAAGCATACATAGGCCTACGTGCATATTATTATAGCCTACCCGACCTGTACAGGTAGACAGGTCCTATAGAGGCTTGTACGGATTTGAGATCACTGGCGACAAATATCACCCATTGTTAGGGTAAAGAGCAGAAACTGCTGGCTCATAGCTACCGTATGGCCTCTACCCTCTTCATTTTTTAATGAACTGATCGAGTGAGATCCTTCACCACCCTTTGAATAGGCACCAAGCCATTTAAGGTACCCTTGTAGGCCTACATACCGTGCTAGCCCGAGATTTAAATATCTTAAACAAGCCACCATCGGGAGGCGAAACGGGAGCTACATGCACATAGGTGCATGGGACATACTCTTTAACCAATGTAGCCATTGGACGAAAAGCTATATAAGTGGTGCAATGTTTCTGTATGTATCGTAAAGAGAAAACTCTTACGTTTCCGGTTGAACACAACACTGCGGGGGGGGGAACCTCAGGTGACCGCAGAGGGAACCAGCGTGAAGATGGCTACGTCTCAGCCTGTCATGAATGGTAGCAGCTGGTCCTCCCATCTGCGACCGTGTGTGTATGCGAATGCAGGCGCACATCAGCAATGTCTGTGTCCTGCCTTACTTGTCTAACACATCACGCGACGAAGAATTGCTCAGTTGCGACAGCTGACAATGCTAAGTAACTAACATCTATCAGAAAGTATATGCGTGAAACACAGAAACATTCCATCTGGTTCTCTGTCGTTTGCACGAGAGCAGTCAGTCACATTTCGATGACATTAGTCAAGTTTCTGTGACAGTTGTAGCATTTCTATGTACCGTAACCATTCTTTGTAAAGAACTTTCTCGAAGTTGTTGTGGAGTTGAACTCTGAGGAAATCCATAGAATCTATAGAAGTTGCAAAAAGGCATCGATAGGTGGCAGGTCAACGAGAACGATAAGTATCTGAATATGAGTAACCAAGGATGCTGGAGTGCGGGTTGTGCACGTGTAAAACTGATGCTAATCGTCTGTGTTTTCGTCGTCGCAGACAGTCTGAGCGCCTCAGAGGATTCCAGCGATGATTTTCCGGAAGAGAGTGATTCCCCCATTCGCATAAGTAAGATCCGTCCAACCGATCAGACGGTTGTGTTAACCGGTCATCGCTCTGTTGTTGATCTGGGTCTTGAGGTCAGCGTCGAGCCACACACCTCAGGGTTTTTCTGTCTCGGCATCACTTCCGGTAGTCCTGAGATCGTGACAGCGGGTCTGATCGACGGCAACACAACCCAGGACCAGCAGTGCTTCAAGACGCGTCATGGAGTAGGGCTCCGCACCCCGAAGGATCCGAACGCACCAGGTCCTCACTATCTCCTTGTCAAGGTTACCATCGTCGGAGTACAGGCTGGATTTGCATCACTAAGCGTGCGCGTACAGTCCCTGCCTAACTTCACAACCGCGTTACAGTCGATGGAGCAGCAACAGCATCATCATCATCAACAGCAGCAGCAGCAGTTTGTGATGCAGAAATATGGAGTCATAGTCGTGAACCGAGTTTCCATATTCCAGGATGTATTCTTCTTCATCCTATCCTCGGTCGAAATGTTGACCTTGACCTTGATCTGTTTACAACTTCGACCAGATTCCCTGCTCGAGGTCCTTCGACGTCCGCACGCGCTCCTTGCGTCTGCCCTCATGCAGGCCCTCGTACTTCCTATGGTAGGTGCAAGAACCGCCCATACAGTGTGTGACTATATTTATTTAATTATTTATTCAGTTATATTATCTTAAGTATTAAGATAGCCTTGCTAACATCATGGTCAGACAACCACGATCATACAGCTTAAAAGGTGACCCGCGCTGTACCACCGGTTGCAACTATTGGCTAGACAAGAGCGCAATGCACGCGGTTCCATAGAATGTGGTTCTATCGAATGCGGTTCCATCAACTATTCATTCATTCATTCAGTCAGAGGACTTACATAGTGCCCCTCCAAGATAACCTGCTCGAAGCACTCCCAGCCCAACTCCGGCGATAAAGAACAGTTTTCAGATTCTTGTAAAAGGTGTATGCAGAGTCTGTAGCTAAATGACAACTGGTAACCTCTGCTATTTCAGAAACTCTGGAGAAAACGGTCTACATTATGTACTTATAAATAATATAATATGTATATTCTATAATTATAATCCATTGTCTTTAATTTATGAAGCTATAGATCGGTGTTCACATTATAAATATTGGTTCACGATGCATTATAAACTGTGAAATCTATATTTAGCCTATTTGGTGAATTTGTGAGACTGATGACCGGTGTCGATTATAGCAATAGGTTCGGTCTGATTGTTTTAGATTACCGTCGGCAGTTGTGTAGCAATCAACCTTCAGTCGGTTCATTCTATGGTTAGTCTGCTCGTGATCGGATGTTGTCCGACTGGATTCATCAGTCCAATGATTGTCGTCATTCTTCAAGGCCATATCGACCTCACGATAGTCCTTCTCCTTCAACAGTATACGTTGGCACTGGGTCAGATCATTTGTTTTGCGTACTAAGTATAATCTAAAGTCTAAACTGTCGTAAGCTAATATAAATAAATCGGTTACTCGGGAGTTCGTGACTTGAAACTTTAATATTCATAAATATTCGTGAATATTATGGCATTTTTAATATTCGTAAATATTCGTAAGTAGCCTATTCGTTGATGACGTCACTGTTTCCATTTTGTTTATGAACTAATTTAAGACTACAAATTTAAACTAAGTGAAATTGCTGATATAAGATGAGTAACTGTAACATGTAGGCCTAACTGTTCTTGTTCTAATGCCTAGTTTTTGGAACTGAATTTAGTACAATTAACCCAGATTCCAAAGAATTAAGAATGAAAAGAAATTTAAAAAATAATATTCTTTGGCCATTTTTAATATTCGTCAATATTCGTCAATTTCTACAAATCTTAATATTTGCAATATGCGCATACTCGTTCTATGGCTACGGCTTACATTGATTTGTCACGCCTATAGTAGTAGAATCGATTTAACGTTAGCATGGGAAGATAGTTTTCGACTGTTTTTGGAAGCATACGAAAAATTACATGGTCGTATTTTTCTAGATATTTGGTTTTTAATAGCAGTAATGCATTTATTGGAGGGGGTTGAACCCGTAAAGGGTTTATTTTGGGGGAGGGTTTCCATTGGACATGGTTGTATTTTCTACAACTTTTATTTTTGATAACAGTAATGCATTTATTTCGGGGGTTGAACCCGTAAACCCCCCTAATACGCCCATGGGGCCCAGCACATATGATGTTATTTACTTGAAGTGTCCATGTAATTGCAATGTGTTTCTCTTTTTCGAAAGGCATCATTCCTGCCTGGCTATACATCTACTGTCACGTGACCGGACTCGACTTCAGCCTCCGTTCGATTCCGTTCTGGTACCTAGGTGGCGCTTTCTGTACCGTGCTCTGTACGCTGGCGATCAGCATCCTTGTACAGCGGTACAGTCGCGTGACACTGACACACCTCGACAAGGTCATTCATCCGACGTGTCTCCTGCTGACACTGACGGCAGGCATTGTCAGCTCGTGCCGTCTGTCAGACGTCAGGCGCAACGTCACGTCATCTGACGTCCTAGGGTCGTCCTTGATCGTCTGGGTAAGTTGTCTGATAGCCGTGGTCGCCCTGTTGCCACTGACGGGGAACATATCGCAGACGAAGACTCTACTAGCTGTTTCGGGCGTCAAGAACGCTGCACTGGCTTCCATCCAGCTGGACGGATACTTCAGCCAACCAGACGTCAGCCTGATGTCGGTCACCGTGACGTGCTTTGAGTTCGTCAGCCTGACTACAATGTACGTCCTTTGTCTTGTGCACATTGTTCTGTCGGCTCGCCTGCCGCAGTACCGGAAATCGATGACCGGCGGCGTCTTCCACATCACGGAATTCTACCGTGCGATCGCCGAACAGATGTTTCGATCGATGGTCAAGGCAGGCGAGATCACGTTCCGGCGGCAGACGCACTCATGCGACACGACGGCCATTGCCCTGTCGTCACCGACCGTGACGAGCAGCCCTTGCCCCTCAGAGACCCCCTCGACGTCCTCCATCGGGTTCTGTAAGCCAGGGATCGGCGGCAGTGCCAGGGTCTTGGTCGTGTCGTCGGACAGCATACGGTTCGCCCATGGCCAGAGGGTCAATCATGCGGGTCCGTTGGACGAACAGCTGGGAGTTCTTTCCAGGCGGTCCGTCTCTCCAACACCGTTTTCCTTCGCGCTCTTTGCGACTGGAAGCGTGACGAATCGTCAGCTGAAACGAAGGCTGGCACCGCTGCCAGAGGTAGCAGCACCTTCAGCAGCCGCAGCCGCATCTGTGGACGACGCCTACTCACTGAGCATCGATTATGAGATGCTGTCCGGCATTGGCGCATCTGGACTGGAACGAAAGGCACTCAGACGTGAAGACAGAAGTTCCCCTTATAACACGGACCCTGATCACTACCATCATCAACAACAGCATCAGCAGGAGGAACGAGAATGGCCGGCGACCAAAACTCATCTGACGATCTTTGACAACCTGTTTTCTCCTCTAAGCATCGGACCGTTTAATTCAGCCACCGATGAAACAAGCTCTCTTTAGCAGAAGAACAGCAAAACTGATTGTGAGCAGACAATGCGAAAAGCGAGACCATTAAACTAATTGTAATCGTGAACTCCTAATTTCTAAAGCGCCACTTGAAAGCTAAGCGCAGGGCACCAGCTTTTTCACGAGCGCTGTAACTTTGGTCCGGAAAGTGGGCGCCCATTTCTGAACACTATCAAAATGATATTTGTTATTATTATTTTAATCATTGCTTTTTAAAATTAAAACTGTTGTCATTCTTTCTCGTTATTCTTATTGTTAAACGGGTAAATCATTAACGATGATGTTGACGATTTTGATGATGATGATGACGACGACGGTGACGATGATGATGATGGTGGTGGTGGTGATGATGATGATGATGATGATGATGATGATGATGATGATGATGAGGATGATGATGATGTCAAGCCTGAAGCCTCGCCCACAATGAATTAACACTTTAGGCCTAACGACGAGAGCGTAATGAAGGCGACTGGGGAACCAATGCAGCTCATCGTTAAAGAGTTAAACTGTATAAATTCGCCAGTTTGAGTTTAAGTAGGTCTATATTGTCGAAACCACAGCATTCGGTCCCTTACTCATGGCGAATGCCATTTTCGAATGCAATCGAGGGCCCCTTGCGTAATAGGACAGCAATCCAGAAACTATGTTCAAAAGTTTTCACATAAACATGCTCCGTTGGCAAGGACCTATAAGGCCTATTTCAATAGATTTCCTTGCAATCTGCATGTGGGTTTGAACCAAGGACCAAAAATCCAAGGGAAAACGCAAAATTGTATATCTTACCTACAACGCCCTTCAAACCTCTGAACCCTTTTACATTAGCCAGCTATTCACCGTCCAACCGCCCAGGTCTATTCGCTCATCATAATATCTTTCTCCATCTCGGCCTCCAGCCTCCTTCTTCTCCTCCGGTTGAACTCTCCTGCTACTTTCCCTTCACGACTGAAAACCGAACTCTTCAAGGTATCCTATCCTGATTCAACTCCTACGCCACCACATGACGATGTTATTATTTTTATTTAGTTAAGAACATTATTGAGTTGAACCTTTCTTTCTTACATACCGGTAATGATCTTCTTAGTAAATTACAATGTTATTATTTAGTTAAGAACATAATTGAGTTGAACCTTTCTTTCTTTCAACTGACTAACCAGCCATAAATGATTATTGTTAAAAAAAGTGACCCTAATTAAGCGGGGCTTGTGCCCCCTTTGGGTCTCCCCTGTTCCTTAGCAAATGCACCGATATGTAATAGTCAAGTTATTATTGTTGTTAATTGTTATATGCATTATTTTGCTTCTGGAAATAAAAGTTGTCAGTTGACTACCATCATCACCGCTTGCCACTGCATCACCAAGTTGTTTCCTCGGCTTAACCTCCCTGGAATTTTGACCTGGAACGGACGAAACAATCTGGAATTGAGGACTTGATTTAATATAGTGCCGGTGTCGGCTGGTCTCTCTCTGGCCTCGACTTTTATGTGGCGCCGAGATGTTTCGAAGATTGACATTTCATTACATACAGAAATTGAAAGTCTACCTTTCACATTATGTTAATATTATTAACTAGCTAGCGCGCAGCCCTTTGGCGGACAGGAACGTTTGCGTCTTCTTTATAAAACAAATGCATTGTAGTTTAGTATATTTATGATGAAAATTCGACGAGTATGGAATACAAAATCTTGCGAAGAGTTAAACTTCATATTATTTAATATCCTGTGTAAAAATTGATATTATGTGAGGCGACATCTATGGTCAAGAAAGCGGGCACACAAATTATTACTTACAAGAGTTTTCATTCCTCTACTTTGTGACGGAAACGAAAGCGAAATATAATATTAAAAATATTAGGTAAAGGAACTCATTTGTTCATGCGCTCCAAATGCTACCAAAATGTTACCTGGTGATACTTTGAATAATAGGCTTTCAAACGCACCTATTCCCGATTGGCGCTGACGACCCTGCGATTTTACACAAATTTTTGAAATTTGTACAAACTTAATAGTTTAACGCTAGCACTCGCCATATTTACACATTTTCTAGTGACGTCAGACACTGACGAAGCGCCACGAAATTTTGTAGCGCAATTACATATTAGGCATTTAAGGAAATATACGAACTTCTGTAGCGCAATGGGCTGTACAATTGTAGATTATGGGTCTCGCTTCAAATGTTACTTTGATAGGGGCATGTAACTATTACATTAAATTTTGCGTATGTGGACGACCCCTAACAAAGTCATTCATCTCTTGAAGTACTACTGGGAAATTATACCCTTGTATCAGTCCATCTGCATTCTGCAATGTTCTGAACATGTTCCATGCAATCAGTTTCTTCAGAGTAAAGGTTGATGAGTCACCTATTCTGGCGAAAGTATGGTGTAGATAGGAAAGGGATATGGGAAGACAAGTGTTTGATTAATTTAACAGATGTCATATATAACTAATCAATTCATTCCGTGCCTCTAGGCTAATTAGCATTCATTCATAACTTTTGTTAAATTGCAATGTACCTGATGGCGGTGTGACTATCAGTTTTTGTTACCAATAAAACGAATATAATAATAATAACCTAAATCTGTTAAATCTATAAATAAATCTATAAAAATTTATATGTTACATAATTGACATATAAATCATTGAGCTATAAAACATTAGACTTATTGCGCTACCAAATAACTTAGAGCTCCGTGAACGCTTAACATCAAACTTATGACGCTAAATTGTAATTGCGCTACAAAATTTCGTGGCGCTTCGTCAGTGCGTCTGACGTCACTAGAAAACTGTAAATATGGCGAGTGCGAGCGTTAAATCATTAAGTTTCGAAAATTTTCAAAAATTTGTAAAAAATCGTAGGAATGTCAGCGCCAAACGGGAATAGGTGCGTTTGAATGCCCATGATTCATAGTATCACCAGGTAACATTTTGGTAGCATTTGGAGCGCATGAACAAATGAGTTCCTTTACCTATATATGCTCGAGAAATTTTGTACTGTCTAATTTAGTACTTTCTTAAATGAAATAAACGGCCAATTTTTATGTCCAGCTAGTTATAACTGGACTGAGAAAAAATATTTTCAGCCAAGTCAAGAATTGTTTTGTGGCGTGCCCTTACCTGCCGATCCTTATATTTTGACTGACCGCGTGTGAATAAGTTGGTTCCCTTGGCTCGTTATTTTTCGTAGAAACATAAATTTTCTGTGGTCAGTGTTTGTGACATCCACTATCAACAAGAAGTGGGTCAGCGTCCATAACAGTGCTGTTGTATTACAACATTTCAGGTATTTTTCCGCAACAAAATGGCTACAGCTCTCCTGCAAAAGCTGGATGATCTGACAGAGTGTAGCATTTGTTGTGACGCCTACAAAGATCCGAGACAATTGCCGTGTCTGCATTCCTTCTGTTTAAAATGCTTACAGGGTTATGCGAGCGACAAATCGTTGAGTGTCTGGAGTGGCATGATTTGTCCATTGTGCAGAAAAAACACAAAACTACCATGCGACGGAATTCAAGGGTTTCCAAGAAATTTTTTTATGGAGAAAATTATGGAAATCAAAAGACTGTCTGGTCCAGTAACAGAAGGCACCAAGTGTGATGTATGCTGTGAGGATGAAGAAAATGCTGCATCATCAACTGATGTTCCTGTTGCAGCAATGTACTGCACAAACTGTCGCTACAACTTGTGCACTCGCTGTACCAAGGACCATAGGAGACACATGAAGAACCATTGCATTGTGGAGTTGGGTTGTGAGAAAATGACGGAACAACTGGCAAACACGTTTGCAACAAGCTACTGCAGTTCACATCCGCAAGATGCAGTGAGGATGTTTTGTCTTGACTGCAAAGTTGTGATATGTTTCATCTGCTTTGCTGAAGATAAGCAGTGGAGAAGGATATTTGCAGTAGGAGTAACCATCTGAAGGAAATGATTGATAGAGATACCAAAGCTCTCTTTACTGAACTCAAATCCATAAAATCAAGTCAGCTAAAGGACATGAGCATGAAAACCGAAGAACTTGATAGATTTGTGACCATTTTGCATAGTTTTAAAACATACGGAGAAGAAATTGTTGCTCTTGGATCTGCATGTGATGTCTGTCACTCTTATGATCAGTTTCATAGTCGATATGATGAGATTGTAGGAAACTTCAGAGATCCCCCATTTGAAGAATTTTCACCAAAAAGAGTAACACTTAGGACAACATCAGTGAATGAAGTTCAGCAAAAGAATCTAATTGGCAAAATTGAAGGTAATTTCTTATGTGATTATTTATTTTCTATATTTTAAAAATAACCTTTTGCCCATGTTAGATATACCAGTACTTGCTTCTAATCAGAGGCGCGTTTACCAGTAGGCGTACTAGGCGTTCGCCTAGGGCCCCCAACCCTCGGATGGACCCAAACAAATGAATTTTTCTTAAATAATAACAAAATAACATTTTTTTATCTATTTGAAATATTCCCTATTTTTCTATTTTTACAATTTGTCATTCACATTATCAAATAACTTCACATTGCTTCAAAATAGCTTCTATAATAATCATAATTAGGCCTACAGTGTCCATAAAACTCAATAAACGGCTTCAAGTTCAACTTCGTTGGTTTTGCACATGATAGGTTAAACATCACCATAGTTTCAGACCATCAGTCTACAAGTTCAGAAGAGCCCCCAAAAATGTGTGCGCCTAGGGTCCCATTTTCTGTAAAGGCGCCTCTGCTTCTAATGGTTTAAATCAAGATATGCTGTTTTAAAGATACACTAACAGTGATCTACCAGTGATCTATCCATTTCAATTGATTCCAAAATTGTTTAAGTTACCATTCATTCATCCAGTAATGAATTTATTTAGTACCTGTTCAAATTGTCTACTCTTTCAAGTGCCACATTACTGACAGATATTAAAATTGCAACATATGAAAATGCTCCCAACCATTTGTTTGTTATGCAATACAAAATTATATCATTTATGTAGCTCATTGTTTTATAACAGTTATTGATAGATACAGTGTACATATACACTCAGACACTACACAAACATGCTTGCTAGGGCAGTCCAGGATTTCAGCAATTTAGTGGGCCTCATGGCAAAAAGCTGAGCCTATATATACAGCACAGCCTCTGGTCAGGACAAAACACCTGGAAGCTGAGCTTATTTTTTTTACAATAATACGGTGAATTGGGGTATTTTCCTTGCATTAGTTTTAGGTTATCATGTATTATGGTCCAGATTTCATAGCTTTATAATGCACTGCACAATATAGTAAAAGCTGAATGTTTACTGTGAAATTATTAGGTATATATATATATATATATATATATATATATATATTCGTTTAATAAGAAAACAGGTTGTCAAACCGCAACCAGGTACAGGTTTTGAAAAAGGAGTTATAGACTAATGTTACAGAACTTACTATCTATCTTATGCACTGAAATCATAGTGGCAGCAAAATAGGCTGCCAAACACAAATATTTATGAATAAGCTGTGTACTAAAGGGCCAACATTATATGGGTGAAGGAAATCAAAGTACTGTACAAATCAACACTTGCTATCCCTTTTGTGTGTCTATTCTGTGCTATCTCAATATTTTGTCAAATCACCAGCCATTAGTCTCTCAACTCTGGGGGACATTTTGCATTTCCATTAGGATCATCATCTCCCTGGAATTTTGGAAAACATCACTCAATGCTAAAACAGTTTGGCATTGTTTTTTTCCAGATATATCGTGTAAAAATGAAGATGATTATGATGGTCTCCACATTTTACTTTCGATAAATTTCCATGAAGAACTTGGAAGACTCAGAGAAGTGTGTATGGGTTCAAGAGCAATTCAAGAGTGGCCAGATTTTCCATTTGAATTTAAGCAAATTCCTGAAGTTGGTGAAAACGTCTTCGTTCTCAGCATTTACACCTTGATAGATAACTTTACAATGGCAGAATACATGGTGCCTGACGAGATTGGTGTTGATAATTTAACTGCTGTCCTTACAGGTCCAGTTACGACAGATAAAACACAGATGATAGTGTTCGAAAGAGGAAAGAGAGTTGTCAAACTCATCGGATCACAAGCTCAAGTGGCAGAGACAAAACGGTCAATTGAATTGGTGACAGGAAAGAATCTATTTAGCGATTTATTGCCAGAAATCAGCAGCAGAATGGCAAACTATCCAGGTGATAGCAGAATAGCAGAGACTGAGGATGAAAACTACGATGAAGGAGAATTTCTAGATGAAGACGATGTTTGGTACTGGTCTACTCCTTTCAAATCAAGAGGCAGAAAAAAGAAATCCAAAATGACTGTTGAAGACAAATCTAAAAAGATAGATGAAAAGAAATCTCGAAAGGCACATAAAAAGAAATACAATTATAAATCTTAAGGAAACATGAAGAGATGAATGTAAACTGTGTTAAAAATCAGATATCAGCAGCGCTATTAACATATGGATGAATACTTAGGTTTGAAGCCGATAGATGGGCACGACCACTGTACTCCTAAAATTACATATATACAATTAAACACATTTCTGATAGTTTTTAGTCTCTATATAGCATTTTAGTTGGCATGTTGTTTATGTGGTTATGCTACCAAGCATTTTTGAAGTGCAAACATGTACACATGTTATATAGTAAAAATTGTGCATGGAGTACTTTGAATGTTCATGTGTAACTTGAACTTCGTAGGTTTAACAATAAGCTGTACTAATTTAGTAATATATATAATACTTAATAATAATGATAATAATAATGATAATAGGGTTAACAATAAATGATGAGTTACTTCATTGTAGGCTATTTCTATGGATATTATAAATGTCTTTCATTAAGAGTTGGGAAGACCTTGCAATTTTCAATTCAAAGAAGATGCTCAGTCCCTTAACTTAGCCCTGAGGCAGCCATGGGTATGAAATGTTAACAACTTCAGTTTCTTAGCTACAGCATAAATTATGAGGTTGGGTGGCCAGTCGGACCCAGTCCTCTCCCTAACCGTCTGCTCTTCCCATCGACAGTTTACGGCCAGTGTACTCATTATAGCTGAGTTTGCTGGGGGTGCATGCGCTGCAGAAATCTTAAACCAAATTTCTGCCCTGGCGGGGATTTGAACTCCTACGTCTCGATTGACAAACCAACATGCTAACCACTACACTATCGCTAAACTAGAATGTAACTGGCATGGTCTTGAAACTCCAAGCCACCACCGAACAGTGTGTAGCTTCTGTTCAACGATGCTATGTGATAATAAAGATCGTTGGCGTTATCATCCTTCATTCGGGCTTGGGACTGACAATGTCTGGCACTTGTGGCGGAGTTACCACAAGAGAATGTTGCTCGTGATGATTTGAAATAGGCTACGACGGGTGTCTTGAAAGGCACCTTGGCTACTATTTACAGACGAACAGCAAGACTGATTGGGAATAGACAATTCAAAAAGCGAGATTTTTAGAGTAATCGTGAATTTCAAATGTCTAAAGGGCCACTTGAAAGCTAAGCGCGGGGCACAAGCTTATTCACGAGCGCTGTAACTTTGGTCCGGAAATGGGCGCCCATTTCTACAGCCTAATACACCGATAAAAATTATATTTATTATTATTGACAATTATTGTTTCTTAAATTAAAACTGCGTTCCATCTGGGACTATTATTACAGTCCCAGGTTCCATTGACGACTGAAAAACTAACTCTTCAACTATTCTGCCCAATTACCTAAACGCCACCACACGAACACCATCATCACCGATTATCACCGTATCATCTATTCTATGGCTATGTGCATGCTAACTATCATCAATCCAGCGTCCATTTTCACGAAGAAATTTTTTCATCAATCCAACTTCCATTTCATTAGAAAAAATTACTTTTGTCAATCCAACTTCTATTTAACGAAACAAAATATTTTTCATCAATGGAACTTTTATTTAAGCAAAGAAATATTCTCGTGGATCCAGCTTATAATTATGGAAACAATTGTTTTCATCAACCCAGCTTCTATTGAATCGAACTTAGTTTCACCCATCCAGCTTCTATTTCGCTCTATCCAGCTTCTATTTAAACACAGGAATGTTTCACCAATCCCACTTTCATTTAGGGAAACAATTCTTTTCATCAATCCAGCTTCCATTTCAAAGTGACAATATTAAATTATTTACCAACGTAAAATACGGTTTAACTATTTATGGAATACAAATTTGCTTGCGAAGAGTAAAACATCATTTTAGGCCGATATCGAGTGTAAAAAATTTATGTGGGCGACATCTATAGGCAAGGAAACGGACACAATTATTTACACGCGCTTTCATTCCTCTATTTTGTGACTGAACCGAAACCCTATAAATAGGATTGAACGAAAACGAAAGCGAAATGTAATGTGGTGTTATTTTAAATTGCTCGAGAAATTTTGTACTGTCTAATTTTGTACTTACTGAAAGTAATGACCAATTTTTATATCGAGGTGATGGACGAGTAAACGATTTTAGATAAAGTTACGCGGCGTGACCATGCCTGCCTGTCGATTTTTTTGATTCAGCTTCTGTGAATAAGTTTTTTTGGATAGAAACTTTGCTGTGATCACAGTGTTTTTAACATTCGCTGTCAACAGGAAGTGAGACAGGATCTATGACACGGTTCTAGTACAACATTTCGGGTAGTTTTATCGCAGCAAAATGGCTACAGCTCTCCTGCAAAAGCTCGACGATCTAACAGAGTGTAGCATTTGTTGTGACGCCTACAAAGATCCGAGACAATTGCCATGTCTGCATTCCTTCTGTTTAAAATGCCTACAGGGTTATGCAAGAGATAAGTCGTTGAAGAGTGGCATGTCTTGTCCATTGTGCAGAAAAGCAACAAAACTACCATGTGACGGAATTCAAGGGTTTCCAAGAAATTTTTTTATGGAGAAAATCATGGAGATCAAAAGATTGTCTGGTCCAGTAACAGAAGGCACGAAGTGTGATGTGTGCTGTGAGGATGAAGAAAATTCTGCATCATCAACGGATGTTCCAGTCGCAGCAATGTACTGCACGAACTGCCACTATAACTTGTGCACTCGCTGTACCAAGGACCATAGCAGACACATGAAGAACCATTGTATTATGGAGTTGGGTTGTGACAAAGTGAAGGAACAACTTGCGAAGACATTAGCAACAAGCTTCTGCAGTTCACATCCGCAAGACACGGCAAGGATGTTTTGTCTTGACTGTAAAGTTGTGATATGTTTCGTCTGCTTTGCTGAAGAACATCAGATGCACAAATGTTCTGACATCAACAAAGAAGCTGAGATCATGCGCAAACAAATCGAATCTGATATAAAAGCAGTTTCAAGTTGTATATCCACATGTCAACAGAGCATGACTGAGATGGATGAAAAGAAAAACAACTTTCTTAAACAGATAGAAACAGTGGAGACAGATATTTGCAAAAGGAGCAACCAGCTGAAGGAAATGATTGATAGAGATACCAAAGCTCTCCTTACTGAACTGAAATCCATAAAATCAAGTCAGCTAAAGGACATGAGCATGAAAACTGAAGAACTTGATAGATGTGTGACCATTTTGAATAGTTTTAAAACATACGGAGAAGATATTGTTGCTCTTGGCTCTGCTTGTGATGTCTGTCACTCTTATGATCAGTTTCATAGTCGATATGATGAGATTGTAGGAAATTTCAGAGATCCCCCATTTGAAGAATTTTCACCAAAAAGATTAACACTTAAGACAACAACAGTGAATGAAGTTCAGCAAAAGAATCTAGTTGGCAAAATTGAAGGTAATTTCTTATGTGGTTATTCATTTTCTATATTTTAAGAATAACTTTTTTCCCATGTTAGATATACCAATACTTGCTTCTACTGGTTTAAATCATAACATGCTCTTGCAAGGATACACTAACATTGTACTACCTTAATCCATTTCAATTGATGCAAAAATTGTTCTGTTACCATTCATTCATCCAGTAAATGAATTTATTTAAAACCTCTTCAGATTGTCTACTCTTGCAATGCCACATTACTGACAGATATTAAAATTGCCACATGTACAAATACTCCCAACCATTATTTTGTTTACTATGCAATGCAAAATTATATCATATGTGAATTCTATGTAGCTTATTGTTTTATAGCAGTTATTTATAGATACAATGGACATATTCACACAGGCACCACACAAACATATTTGCTAGGGCGATCGAGGATTTCAGCAAAGAAGGCCTCAGTGAAAAGCTGAGCCTTATATATATAATTTATTATATATATATATATATATATATATATATATATATATATATATATATATATATATATATATATATATATATATATATATATACAGTGTATGGGCCACTATTGGGGTATAGCCCAGTGGAGTCCTGAGGCAAAGCCTTTAGTCAGGGCAAACACCTGGAAGCTGAGCATATTATTTTACAATATTTGGTGAATTGGGTTATTTTACTTACCGTATATTGGTTTTAGATTATGTATTATGGTCCAGATTTCCTTGTTTTGTACATGATGCACTGCACAATATAATAAAAGCTGAATGTTTACAGTGAAATTATTAGGCTTATGTTATGCTTTGAAACCTTAGTGGGAGTCAGTGGGACAGGCTGCCAAAGACAAACATGGATTATTAGCTGTGTTCTAAGGGCCAACATTGTATGGTTGAAGGAAATCTAGGTACCAATCCACACTTGCTATGATGCTATCCCTTTTGCAAGTCTACTCTGTGCTATATCAATATTTTGCCATATCACCAGCCGATGAGAGACCATGGCCTCTGGACTCTTAGGATCCACTAATGCTTTCATGTGTATCTGTAAGAAAAAAGTTGAGGCACGTTTAGCATTTTTATTAGGATCATCTCCTCCCCTGGAATTTCAGAAGTTATCACTAAATGCTAAAACAGTTAGGATTGGTCTTTTCCAGATTTATCGTGCAAAAAGGTAGATGACAGTGATGGTGATGCAGGTGCCCGGAAAACAGCAAATGATACAGGTGCCCGGAAAACAGCAAATAATACAGGTGCCCGGAAAACAGCAAGTGATACAGGTGCCAGGAAAACAGCAAGGGATACAGGTGCCTGGAAAACAGCAAGTGATAAAGGTGCCTGGAAAACAACAAGTGATACAGGTGCCTGGAAAACAGCAAGTGATACAGGTGCCTGGAAAACAGCAAATGATACAGGTGCCTGGGAAACAACAAGTGACACAGGTGGCTGGAAAACAGCAAGAGATACAGGTGCCCAGAAAACAGCAAGTGATACAGGTGCCTGGAAAACAGCAAATGATACAGGTGCCTGGAAAACAGCAAGAGATACAGGTGCCCGGAAAACAGCAAGTGATACAGGTGGCTGGAAAACAGCAAGTGATACAGGTGGCTGGAAAACAGCAAGTGATACAGGTGCCTGGAAAACAGCAAGTGATACAGGTGCCCGGAAAACAGCAAGGGATACAGGTGCCTGGAAAACAGCAAGTGATACAGATGCCTGGAAAACAGCAAGTGATACAGGTGCCTGGGAGACAGCAAGTGATACAGGTGCCTGGAAAACATCATATGATACAGATGCCTGGAAAACAGCAAATGACACATGTGCCTGGAAAACAGCAAGTGATACAGATGGCTGGAAAACAGCAAATTATTCAGGTGCCTGGAAAACAGTAAGTGATACAGGTGGCTGGAAAACAGCAAGTGATACAGGTGGCTGGAAAACAGCAAGTGATACAGGTGCCTGGAAAACAGCAAGTGATACAGGTGCCCGGAAAACAGCAAGGGATACAGGTGCCTGGAAAACAGCAAGTGATACTGGTGCCTGGAAAACAGCAAGTGATACAGGTGCCTTGAAAACAGCAAGTGATACAGATGGCTGGAAAAGAGCAAATTATTCAGGTGCCTGGAAAACAGCAAGTGAAACAGGTGCCCGGAAAACAGTAAGTGACATAGGTGTCTGTAAAACAGCAAGTGATACAGGTGCCTGGAAAACAGCGAATGATACAGGTGCCCGGAAAACAGCAAATGATTCAGGTGCCTGGAAAACAGCAAGTGATACAGGTGACACCAGAATAGCAGAGACTGAGGACGAAAACTACAATGAAGAAGAATTTCGTAATGAATACGAAAATTGGCACTCTAAAACTCATTTCACACCAAGCGGGAGAAAAAAGAAATCTGAAATGAATCTTGAAGACAAATCTTTAAAGAGACTTGAAAAGAAAGTTGAAAAGAAATGTCAAAAGGCACATAAAAAGAAACACATTATACTGTAAATCTTTAAAAAAAGATGAACATAAACTGAGTAAGAAATTCAGATTTCAGACACGTTATTGACGTGTGGAACTGTGGATGATACCTTGGCTTGAAGCTAATAGATGGGAAAGACTTCCTAGAATTACGAATACGTTTACACAGATTTGTGATAGTTTTTAGTCTCATCTAGCATTTTAGTTGGCATGCTGTTTCTGTGGTTATGCTATCAAACCTTTTTGAATTACAAACATGCCCACTTCTTATATGGTCAAATTGTGCATGGAGTACTTTGAATGTTAGTGTAACTTCGTACGTTTAACAATAAGTTTACTAATTTATTAATTTATAATACTTAATAATAATAATAATAATAATAATAATAATAATAAATAATAATAATAATAATGGTAATAATGATGATATCTTGTTATTTAGTTTTGGAATGTTCTTTGGTTTGATACGGTTTCAATTAAAAAGTTTAGATTGATTTGATTGATTGATTGATAATAATAGTAAATTAATAATAATGATAATAATAATAAGGTTTTAACAATAAATGAGTTATTGCATTGTATTTCAATGAATATAAATGTCTTTCATCAAGAGTTGGGAAGTCCTTGCAATTTGCAATTCTAAGAAGAAGATGATCAGTCCCGTAGGCTAAACCCCGAGGCAGCCAGAACCTATGGGTATGAAATGTTGGTGACTTCATTTTCTTAGCCACAGCATATGAGGTCGGGTGGCCAGTCCTCTTCCTCACCGTCTGATCTTCCCACCAACAGTTTACGGCCAATGTACTCATTATAGCTGAGTTTGCTAGGGGCGCACACGCAGCAGAAATCTCGAACCAAATTTCTGCCGTGCATGGCAGGGATTTGAACCCCTGCCTCTCGATTGACAATCCAACACGCTAACCACTACAATATCACTAAACTAGAATGTAATTGGCATGGTATTGAAACTCAAAGCCACCAGCAAACTGTGAGTAGCTGCTGTGTTTAACACAGCTGTGTGATAAGAAAGTGTCTGGCTGTAGTGGCGGAGTTACTACAAGAGAGTGTTGCTCGTGATGATTTTTCTGATCCGGCGGGTGTCTTGAAAGGATTTGTCAGACACCTTGGCTACTATTTGCAGCGCTCGTGAATAAGCTGGTGCCCTGCGCTTGGCTATCGAGTGGCGCTTTAGAAGTTTGGACTAACCGGTAACGTTTACGATTACCATGCCATGGAATATGACAGTCGCCTTTAAAAGTGGAGAAAGTGTAACGTCTTAACCAAGCACTGGATTACGTTCTAGTTTGGAATTATTAGTTGGTCATTTGGAGATTTGGTGATATTCCTATTTGTGCTTCTTAAGTAATATGGGCCCATGTGTAGGACATCTTGTTGACTATGGGAATATTTTTGCAATATAGGGGCTTATTCAACAAATGACATTGATGGTGAGGTTAGCAAAGTTTAATTACAGCTTAGCAGTTTTTTTTAATAATTTATACCGTTTTCCCTGACGTCATGCTACTTTACTACTTTTATGCATTGTTGTTGTAAAGTTAGGGCGTATGTCTCGCGCTCATAAAAATTACTTCGACCTACTTGCTTAAAATTTAATTACAGTGCAAGTTCTGTTTGGTAAAATTTCTAGGCCATATCTGTGTTGAAACAGCCAGCAGCAGAGCAGACAATCTTATTCTTTGTAGTTTGATGATGCTTTAACTTTATTAACGTTATAATGCTATGACTTGTCGCTATGCATGTAATCGTATTGGCGATCGATTCAGTAGTCTGTGATCCACTCCTGCAGCTCATAAAGCAACTGCCAACGTCCGTGTATAGGGCAGAGGATGAAGTCATTACGTCTAGGAAGATCGTTCGATCTTGCAGACTATCTTTCCCTCCCAGAGCGGAAGGACGGCGTTGTCGTCGCTCACCTCTTCTCGTACGACGCCTCCCTCGAATTCGTTGCTGGCTTTCTTAAAGAAATACCTGCAAACACAAACCAAACACGAATTGAAGTTTTAACCCGACTCGTTTGTTTTATTAGCCGACAACTGCGCATGCTAACATCGTAGGCCCTACTAACAAAACCAGACTGTTGTAGGCCTACCCTTTTACGTGCAGGCCTATGTATGACTATGTACGTGTATGCATGTCTGTATGTATGTTGAGAGTAAGTATGTAGGCCTATGTATGTACATGTAGGCTATAATGTATGCATGTATAGTTGTATACGTATGCATGTATGTATGTAGGCTATGTAAGTATGTGTGTATGTATGTGCATATCAAACAGGAGCATATAATATTATAGCCAGAAAACAATTTAAGAGGTTCCATTGGATATGGTCGTATTTTTGTAATTTTTAGTTTTTAATAACAGTAATGCATTTATTTATAGGGGGTTGAACCCATAAAACCAAGGCCGTAGCCAGGATTTTGTTTCGGGGGGTGTTTACTCATTCTTGAGCAAGCTGACAAGCAACCAAGTTAACCGTCTATATGGGTTTTGGAGGATCGTTGTGAACTCTCAAAGCACTGTAGAACTGCATCATCTAAGTTCACATGAGTGCTCTTAGTTCTTACACCGTATAATGTTAGTAAATGCAATATTTATATTATACATTATTTAATTTCGGGGGTGTTTAAACACAGGGCTTCTCATTTGAGGCGATCGATCGATCGATCTCCTTGGTCGATCGCCTAGCAGAGGTCTGGTGGATCGATAAATCGATCGCGCAAATCCAAGACTAAACTGGAGCAATTATTTTATTTACCTAATTTACATTACCTTTCTTTTTGCTTACTTGCGGCCGCGCGGTTGTGAATGCGTTCGCAACGCAGCGTTTCGTGACCAAATGACTGCTGAGTGATCGCTCCAATTCCGTGCAATATGATTGGTCATAACAACACGGTGGACACCTCCCGCGTAACGTCATTTGTAAGTTGGTAACGTCACTAATTTCGGAAATTAGTGAAAGCAACAATGTGCCGAAGTGGAATAATAATGTACAGTTTAGCACGTTTCTGCATGCCATGGAAATTAGGTGACTCGTTCGATGTGGTTGTAGTCGAGATAGAAAACCGTCGGATTGTGAAAAAAATTTACTGAAAGTCCTGCAGAAAGCACGCCGACAAAATTCGACTGGACTGCCGGCTGTAAGGTCAAGCCAAAACGGATTGCTCAACGTATGCCGAAGGCTCAAGCAACGTTCTTTAATTAGCCGTCACACGTCATTTTGCGTCAATGGTATACGTACTATAGGCTAAATTAGGCTACAATATACAGATATACGAATACGATACACAAAATACGACGTACACGAAAGCTCTCGAGGTCGATCGCGCACCGATCGCCTACGCAATCCAGCGCGATCGATTTTCCAATCGCCTTCAATTTTCAAATGAGAAGCTCTGTTTAAACACCCAAAACACCCCGCCCCTAAATACGGCCTTGCGTAAAACCACCCCTAAATACGCACATGTGTAAACTTTGTATACATGCATGTATGCGGTTAGGTATGTAGCCTATAATGTAGGATATATACTGATAATAATAATCTACGAACTCGAGTCCACGGATACAAACTGCCTCCAAAGGACGATAGGAATTTTATTCCCAGAATGCTGTATAAGAACATTTACTGACAGTATTGTGAAGCCAACAATATTAGGCCACGCTGGCTAGCCGCCTCAGAATATTCCGCATAATGCACTATTGCTTGTTGAAGTTGCGGCTGTGTCAACTTGATTTTTCATGAAATAAACGAATATGTGATGATGATACTGTGTGACATGGTAACCAATTAATATGAGCGTTCTCCTTCTAGAGCGGAATGTGCGGATTCAAACCTCCCTTGAGAGGGTTAATGAGTAGAAATCTTTTAGAGGTGCTATATAAATTCCGATTGATTGATTGATTGATTGGTTGGTTGATTGATTGATTGATTGATTGACTGAGTGATTGATTGAGTGACTGAGTGATTGATTGATTGATTGATTGATTGAGTGATTGATTGATTGAGTGATTGATTGATTGATTGATTGATTGAGAGTTCTTCAGCAAACTCTTCCCTAACAATTTCTTAGCACAATCGGTTGATTCTGAAGCATAAGAAAGAGAGTAGCGCTAGATAAATATGACATAAGAACAGCGTATAGCACCTGAAATGACCGTCTTTTCCCGTGGCCGTCTTAGTGGTAAGAAGTTGCTTGAACTGTGCTAGGGTCGGCTGCGATGTTCCGCATATCGTCGTACGATAAGGAATCGGTTCATCACAGTAGTAATAGCCAACGATGATTGTCGGAGCATTGCAGAGACCGAAGGACGAGGAGGAGGAAGATGAGGATGAGGAGGCTGGAGGTTGGCTGCTGGAATTGACGTTGACGGTCGCTGATGGCAACGGCTTCCGATGCGGTTCAGTGATCTTTGTTGCATCGCGATGATTCTGTGCCTGATCACTGCATCATATTAAAAGAAGACTAACCAATTAGGAACTATCGGCATTTAATTGTATAGTTCTGGTGTATTAGTAGCCTGTAACCTATCTATACAGTACCAGCTTTAAATATTGATTCATGTAGGCCTATGGTAGTCAGTTATAATCATAGATGTAAAAACGGTAAAAACAAAATAAAAAACGAAATAAAACGTCGTTTTTTTCAAAATAATAAAAAACGGAAAAAAACGAGAAAAAACGGAAAAGAAAATAATTTGACTTTTTTACATCTTTTCTGCATTTTAAAATTAGAAACCTTGTTTACACAATTTAATTTTAATCAGCAAATAACATAACTTTATAAGTAAACACCAAGTAACATAATTATATTAATCTTCAACATTTATGTTATTTTTCATAAGTTTGGTTTGATAAGAAATTGAGTTATTAAAAATACTGAAATCTTTTCAAATTTAAATTGTATACACAAGTCCTCATAAGTGCATGCTGACATAAACAATTAAAAACTAAATTTTGTAACTATAGGCATAGAGTGTATGTAGGCCTAATCAGAAATTGTACTTACAATTTTGACATATAAGAACGTAATAGGCCTAATATAATATGGAGTAATATCATTCAGTTTATCAGTCAATCGGAGATTACTGTGTAAGTTACAAAGACAACATTTCACATTTTGGATAACTTAGACATTCAAATAACTTTTATTTCTTGTTCTGTGCTATTTTATTTCTCAACTGATGACACTAAATAGTGACGTAAATTAGATGAATCCTTGAAAGGACGGAGACAACGTAAGGGATATCACACAAGAATAAAATTAAACAAATAATAACAGACAGTAAATAAATAAATAAAGTTGCACACAATAAAATAAAAAACGGAAAAAAACGAGACGAGAAATAAAAAACGAAAAAACGACGTTTTTTGGAAAATAATAAAAAACGAAAAAAACGTTTTTTACAACTATGGTTATAATGATCGTTTGTATATGTGCACATTGGTGTTGCCAGAGCTACGAGGTTGGGTGCGGGGCAAGATACGGTATCTGGGGAGAACAATGTCTCCTCAGCTATAGCCCCAACAGACAGTCATAGATGTGTTACTTTTCAGTGATAAGTTCCCCACCGACGCCTACTTGAGCCGTCATATAATTTTATTATATGAGGAGAATATTTGAATATTGAAGCGACATGGGAGGGACTACAGCCATGGTTGTCCCCAACGGGAGTTACTAGTGGATGTGCGACGGGGGCAAATCTGTGATGGGTGGGTGCAATGATTTCCAACGGGGTCAATGCGCGTCATTTCCAGTATAAATTACATTTGATTTGAATTGAAAGGAGGAAAAGTGAAGATTATTTGCAAGACAGATTTTAAGCCAACGGTGAGACGGCAGCAGAAGTCTGTTCCTACTTTCACCAGCGCTCGTGAATAAGCTGGTGCCCAGCGCTTGGCTTTCGAGTGACGCTTTAGAAGTTTGGAGATTACGATTACGATTCATCTGGTTACATTCACCAATTCAGTGTTGAAACGTTTTTTCTAATAGGCCTACTGCAGCCTTCAGGTGACAGTCAGCGTGTTATAAGGAAGAGAGCGACGTTTCATCCACATAACTATGTGTTCCTTAGAAAGTTCCGTTCCAGGCATCTATACTCATAATGTAATGATGTCATCGATCGGCGCTGTTCTGCTTATGTTACAGCGACTGATCATATGCATTCGCGGAGTCAACTAAGGCGAATGCGTCATCAAAGGAACCCGGAGTTCAGGTAGACATGCATTATATACATATATTATATATACATATACATATATATATATATATACATATACATATATACAGTATTTGCACACACAAACATATATACATATACATAGCGCAATGAATAATATTATATAAATTAGACTATATATAAGAATCATATATATATATATATATATTATACATTCATGTATATAAGAATCGTATATAATATATATATATATATATATATATATATTTATATATTATACATGATTCATCGGGTGATCGCTGTCGTTGTCGTTAGATGGCGGTAACTGCGTTGGGCGCTTTTGATCTGGTTGGGCTTGATGATGATAAGCTCTTTTTCGTTCTTCTTTGATCGACCGATATGAAAGACCTTTCTTCATAATAATTTCAGTATCTTCAATTAGTAAACCTACAAAGTCAGACCGCCTTGCGCTGATGCGGCGATGCCGTTGCTGCCTGCCTTTGCTGCTGCTGCTGCTGCTGCTGCCGCTGTGATGGAGGAGTTTAAGCCACATCTTGATTACACAATTTCACTCGGTCTTTTCTACTTTGTTCTCGGCATTTCAAAGCAGATTATCGCCTCCAACCGTTGCAAACGACTTCCTTTTATCGTCGACGTGAATAATTTCCTGGCATCGCAAACAGACCGCCTTATATTCTGCTCCCTGTCCGTCCTGTCTCTTTCCCTGTCCTGCCCTGTCCGTGTCGCCTTCTTCCCGACTGCATGCGATGCAGATTGGCTATTTAAATCTTATGTATCGTGCCAGGTCTGTTGTTCAGGGGACACGTGCATCAGATGATCCTTAACACTTTAACAACGAGGGTCTACTAAAAACGACTGGGAAACCAATGCGGCGCGTCGCTAAAGTGTTAACTCGCTCATCCTTCACAATACGCGAATACGACGCTTTCGGCTTTCATGTTGGTGTAACTTTTAAGTTAAGTCCCACACAAGCCAGTGTGAAAGGAGAAAGTGTAAGATAAGACAGGTATAAGGTTTAGCAATCTACGACGAGATTGTACTAAAAGCGACTGGGAAGCCAGTGCAGCTTGTCGTGAAAGTGTTAGGGAAAAGCAACGCTAGGAGAGACAAAGCAAGATTGAGGCAACACATTGCAGAGTTAGGTAGGCTAAGACGAGACAATTTTAAAGTAAGGCAGTGGAAAAAAGCAAAGTTAGGTCAGGTTCGATGTAAGGCAGTCCAAAGCAAAGCTAGGTAACATAAGGCAAATTATGCTGAGGTAATTTTTACCCGAGGTACAAATGATCCCTCGGGGCTAAAATGGCTCCGGATAATTGCCAATGTCTGGGTTGGCTATCACTCGTCAAATTCAGGCAGAGGGAAAGTGCTGCGAAAAGCGACAACATTAAAGACTTGGATGACAACTGAGAAGCGGTGGTAAAGATGGTATGTTTTTCTAGAATGTTCAGATGCATGGGTGAGAAAGTGCCGAGCTCCGTGATAAAATCAAGCCCAATATTATTATTATTATTTTTTTTTTTTTTACCCGAGGTATCAAGGATCCCTCAGGATTTATGAAAAATTGCTATAAGGAGCAGGAAATTTGTCTGGAGGGTCAGGCCTCGTCTTCAGGGTTTGCAGGAAAAGTGCCGTTGAATGCGACCAAGTTATAGCGTTGGACGCAAACAGACAGACGTTGGAAAAGGAATGATGTCTCGCGTCTGTCGCCACCAGTGAAAGACATACGACGGCCTAGTTCACTAATGAAGTCCAGAGCCGAAGGATTGAACGGGCCCAAAGTCTCGATGGCCACGGGCTGAAACAGATGAGATGTAGGAAGCCCCTGGTACTTCTGGATCTTACGGTTGGCCGCCTGCACTGAAGCGGGCCCGACCGAGCCGGCTGCGATGTAAGAGGCCGCACAAGTGTGGACGACCGTTGCGTCCCAAGCCAGGTACTTCCCTCCCATCCACGGTAAGAGGGTGGCCCCATCAGGTCTTTTACCATCCGCTCGAAACAGGCCCGCTGGTTCCTTGGTACTGGGGACGTCCGCCTTGAGCAGGGCGCGCCATATGATGTCATTAATGGCATGGTGACGCAGAGAGCGCCCAGATGCCCTCCTACACACAAAGCCGTGATGGCCCTCCGAACCGACCAAGTCCCCACACTGGCACCTATGGGGGGCACACAAGGCCAAGCCAAGGCGTAGGCCAACCGCCACCCGGACTGCCTCGTTGTCGAGGGCCAGGCCACACGCGGCAATTGGGAGCGCCATCATCCAGTCCGCCGAATGTGGACTGCTTATCGCGACGAGTCTGGCCCGATCCACCAGCCCAACAGAGCTACGGCCGATGTCTGCCCTATCTCTCTCAATTAGGGGCCGGTCCCAGACGCTCTGTCTGACCGGTAGGGGGCATATTGTGGTCGGCAAGGTGTCCCGCCGAGCACTCAGTAAGTCAGTCATAAACTGATCCGGCATCGCAGCGCAAGCCGCGAGAATGGCTATAAATATTATTATTATTATTATTATTATTATTATTATTATTATTTTTTTTTATTTTTTTTTTTTTTTACCCGAGGTATCAATGATCCCTCAGGATTTGGAAAAAATTAATTTAGGAGCAGGGGACAGTGTCTGGAAAATCAAGCCTCGTCGTCTGGAGTCGCTGGAAAGGTCCCGTTAAAAGTGACAGAGTTGTAGCGTTGTATGCAGACAGATAGACGCTGAAAAAGAAACGACGCCTCACGGCGGTCGCCACTGATGATGGATAGGCGACTACCTATACTGCTGATGAATTCTGCACCTGAGAGGTTGATAGGGCCCAAGGTCTCAAAGGCCACCGCCTTATTATTATTATTATTATTATTATTATTATTATTATTATTATTATTATTGCTGCTGCTGTTGCTGCTTCTGCTGCTAGGCCCTATACAGTGGCTTCTATCCCCCCTAAGCAACCGGGCTCAATCCCTTCACTTCCCCCCCTCCTGGGCCGGGCCACCCTCTCTCCCAGATCCAATATTGCTGACGTGAGTTTTAGCTCATTTCCATGGGCGTATTTAGGGGGGAGTTTTACGGATTCAAACTCCCCCTCCGAAATAAGTTTCAGAAATTTTTTTATGTGCTTTTACATGTGAAATGCCAAAAAAATTAATTTTTGCTACCATCTGAGTCTCCAATGGAAAAAACTCCCAAAATCTTAAAACCCCCTCCGAAATTTTTTCCTGGCTACGCCCGTGCTCATTTCTGATTCGATAAATGTGTCTGTAATTCATAGGTTTCGTCTGCTAAAATATCATCAATCCAACTTCTATTTATATGAAGATTTCTTTCATCAATCCAGCTTCCATTTAGGCAAAAAACCATTATGTTCGTCAATCCAGCGTCCATTTTAAATTGGCCGTATACAATGGATACCAATGCAAAATAATTTAAGCACCTAAAAATGGACGATTATCGGCAATCGCAATCGCAGCTTCGCGCCTTCGGCGCTCGCGACTCCCCCTACTCACACATTCTAGTAGGTCCCCCCAATTTCTGGACCGTGGTTGCGCCCCTGTAAGTCGCTAACCTGGCAAAGTTGAAGGCTTGATGCTTTTGGCAGTGTTCTGTCCATTTGTCGAACCGCACAATGTATACCTAGGAACAGCGATATTTATTTTCGTTTTTCACGCGGCACAGTATTTTAGTTAATGAAAATACGTAAGTGGAGGCATATTTTTAAGTTGAAAACAATGTAAATGTTTATTTTTGTCACAACTATGCAGACGATAATGTCGCACGATTAAGTGCGAGAACTAAATAAACACAATAAACGAATATAATGATGAAACTACATAATACATTAAGTACAGTGTGTTACCAAAATCGAGTGACTTAATTGGATGATGTCACCGGTTCACACTAACTTATAGGCTACAAGAAAATTAGGTCTGTAACTTGTAGAAAGTGTGATAAAAATTGAAAAAATCCACTTCCCCCCTGTTTTTCACTGGGCTCAACTTGCGCCCGCCCTGTATAGGGATAGAAGCCCCTGGCCCTATATAGGCGACAGGTAAGTTATAGGCCTAGTATACATGCAACTACTATAGGGCCTACTAAGTAACTACTGCTACCATGCATTAGGCCTACTTCTACTAATTAGCGCATAGCATAAAACAAGGTAGTTTAATACTAAGGAGAAAAAGCTGGGAGAGAAAATTATTGTTTTTGACGCCACTTGCTGTTTTTTAGGCGTGGAAATATTTTTATAACCATGAGGAATAGGGTCGTACAAATAAGATTTCGCATTTAAAAATGGATCGAAAACTCCAATAATAATTATTATTAGTCGCCCTCACACTAAGCATCGGCAATACAGTGCTCAAGGGCAATCCTGTTTTCGCGCAATAATTGCGAGTGGAAAGAAAACGAATTATGACCTAGCGCCAAACTCAGAATGTGAATAATAATTCCAACTTCTAGTTCTGCATTTTCTTTTAATTTGACGCCATTTTGTTCTGCTTGACGAGAAGACGATTCATGCACTTGCAATAATATTATTATTATGCCGATTCAAGTGAGATATTCTTTATGTAATTAATTTACAATTATCTTTTAAACATATATTATTCTATTTGTGGGCTATTTTGATAGTTACAGGCTCAGACCAGTAATTATAACCACTTCACTATACGCATACTGAGGCAAAATTTGTCGGGTTCAGCTTTACACAAGTGTATTAGCGTGCTTGCTCTGTTTCTCTTTTTGGTGGAGGAGTAGGAGAAGGAGGAAAAGGAGGAGGACAGGAGGAGGAGGTCTTAGTTGTGGGAAAAGAGGGTGAAGGCATTGCTTGTTGGGCACTGACTTACCGCAATACTGACCAATTTCTGGCGAGAGAAGTCATACAATTGGCATTACGGCCTGTGAGTAGGCTCATCCAAGGACCTCTGTATTTAATCACCTATTATATTGGAACCCATGGCCCATGACAGTTGGGTGGTGGAAGAAAGGTTGTTGTGGTGGAGGCGGAGAAAGAGAAGAACAAGAAGCAGAAGAAAAATAGAAAATAACACGAGCATCGCATATATAACCATATTTGAGTGGAGCTATAGTACTGCAATTGACACAATCATATGACAAATAACAGCAAGTAGTTAATGACAGAAATTGCTAAGTGCTGAAAAATATCACTACAAGTAAGGTGTGGAGATATTGGCTGCTTTAACTGTGTTAACTATTTAATGTTCAGCAATAAGTAACATTACATTATGCGTGGTGCTTCTGCGGCGGAAAATGCCGCCACGCAACCCGCGAAAACTTACTTCTGCGGCGGAATTTTTTTTCACATTTTATCTAAAAACGACCCTAACCCTGACCCTAACCGACCGTCACAGCGCCTAACCTGACCCTAAACAACTCACGAGGCCTAACCTGACCCTAACCGACCCTCACGACGCCAATTTATAAAAGAAACGCATTTTGAACAATACGCATGCGCCAAAGGTTGCGCATGCGCAAATGTCTTCCGCCGCAGAATTGTGTCGAAAATGTTACTTCTGAGGCGGAATTTTCCGCCGCAGAAGATTTATCCTTACATTATACAGATTTTAAGTGGTTGAGTAGAATCTGCTGCTTGGTTGGAATTACTATATCTTATATGCTTCAGTGGCCTATTTCTCCTAAGTTCCTCTTCAAAGCTATGGTTGTGTAGATTCTAGGTTCTGTCAGCCTCGCTAATCCACAGTTCTAAAGGTTTTAACCTTTGCACTGAAGAATTTCTTACCTGCAGATACTGTTGGTTTTGTAACAAACTATATCTATGGCCTCTAGTAGCCTTAATTGTTCTTTGTTATTTCAAACCATATTTTTCTTTATTTCTCTTTCTATTTGCACAGTGGAACTATACTGCATCTGTCCAATTCTTTGGTATTATGTCTCGTGCACACACATGCATTGATAATTATAATCTGTGCCTGCGCCTATCTTATAAACAAATCCTCCATTCTCTTTGTGCACCTATATAGGATTTTAGTTAATCTATCTGTAACTCTTTTCACTTTTGGCACTTAATAGTTTCCTCTAAAGTCTAAACAGCTTTGATCTATTCCAATTAGCTCCATTGCTAATTTGCCTCTAACTCTCTGATGATCGCTAATGCCAATATTTTATGATATCTTGACCTTAGAATCTCTGGCATATTGTCATCAGTTTTCTTTTTTTCTTTATAACTTACTCCAGAATGTTGTTTTCTATAACAGCTATCATGACATACAGTTGAATGAGGTTGATATTAATTAAATCTAAGAATTTCTCATCTTTTTATTTCTGTTCATCCAGTTAAGCAGTTCAATATGGCAATTGAAGTCAAGGATAGTAATTTTAATTTTTAGACCTTTCTAGAAGTTCACAACTCAGGCTATTGCCAGTATTCTCATCAGTATATGGTACTCTATAGCAAAGTCCAATGAAAATTGTATATCTACCCATTTGAACACCTAATGTTCAGTTACCAGAGTAATGTAGATAAGCTGGAAAAGACTAGTTTTATTTTGTCTTATACTCTGTAGAAATTGTGGACATGCCAGCAAAAACCCATAACGAAGGAAAACAATTCAAATGTGAATTTTGTAACAGAACATTTGCAGAAAGTCATAATCTCAATATCCACTTAAGAACCCACACTGGAGAAAAACCATACAAGTGCAATTTATGTCAGAAAGCCTTTGTGACAAAAGGTCCATTGAAATGTCATGCTAGAACCCACACCGGAGAAAAACCATACAAGTGCAATTTATGTCAGAAAGCCGTTGCGACAAAAGCACTGCTGAAATGCCATGCTAGAACCCACACCGGAGAAAAACCATACAAGTGCAATCTGTGTCGCAGAGAATTTGCACAGATGATTACTTTGAAAAACCACGTAACAACCCACACTGGAGAAAAACCATACAAGTGCAATTTATGTCAGAAAGCCTTTGCAACAAATGGTCCACTGAAATGCCATGCAAGAACTCACACTGGAGAAAAACCATACAAGTGCAAACTCTGTCACAAAGCATTCACACAGACAAGTTCTCTGAAAAACCACATAAGAACCCACACTGGAGAAAAACTATACAACTGCCATTTATGTGACAAAGCCTTTGCGTTGAAGAGTCTGCTGAAATGCCACATAAAGACCCACACTGGAGAGAAACCATACCAGTGCAGATTATGTCAGAAGGCCTTTGCAGCGAAGACTTATCTAAATTATCATGAAAAATTCCACTCTGGCGAAAAGCCATACATGTGTCATTTATGTCAGAAAGGCTTTGCATCACTTAGTATGCTGAAATACCATATAAGAACCCACACTGGAGAAAAACCATACAAGTGCAATCTGTGTCGCAGAGAATTTGCACAGATGATTACTTTGAAAAACCATGTAACAACCCACACTGGAGAAAAACCATACAAGTGCAATCTGTGTCGCAGAGAATTTGCACAAATGATTACTTTGAAAAACCATGTAACAACCCACACTGGAGAAAAACCATACAAGTGCAATTTATGTCAGAAAGCCTTTGCAACAAAGGGTCCACTGAAATGCCATGCAAGAACCCACACTGGAGAAAAACCATACCAGTGCAATTTATGTCACAAAGTATTTACACTGACAGATTCTCTGAAATACCACATAAGGACCCACATTGGAGAGAAACCATACAAGTGTAGCTTCTGTCAGAAAGACTTTGCAACAAAATATCCACTGAAATGCCATGCAAGAACCCACACTGGAGAAAAACCATATGCCTGCAATTTATGTCACAAACTATTTTCACGAAGGGCTAATCTCAAAATCCATATGAAAACACATGTTGGGGGAGAGCCATACAAGTCTGAATTATGTGACAAAACTTTCACACATAAGGTTGATATCAATTGTCATGTGAAAACCCACTCTGGAGAAAAATTGTGTGGGAGTGAGTTATGTCAAAGCATTGAATCATGTACGACACAAAGATGGCTTGGAAGCACTTCACACAAGAGATTCAGCGTATGTACAGACAATCACAATGATAGCGATGAAAGAGTCTTACTAACAACAGAATTTATACAACACATTAAATCTAGGCAGAGTATGGAGTCAAGTCAAGATGAAAAGCAACATTATGGAGTTCGTTCAACATTTAATGCTGACATAGATTGTTTCGTTATGAGACCCTATGGCTGTGGAATGTGTGATGAAATGTTTGAAATCAAAGAAGAATTTATGGAACATTGCAACAATCACTACTATGACGATCCACAAAAGAATACATTTCTTGAACCGCTTCATCATGTCATTTTGAAAGCTTATGGTTGTGGAATGTGTGATGAAATGTTTGAAATTGAAGAAGGGTTTGTGCAGCATTGTTATATGCACTACCGTGAGGAGTCACAGAAAGATACATTTCTTGAACTATTTGACAAACACCTTTTAAGCTACTCTAGTAGAATGGAGAAAAAAGGATTAGTTAAAAGTTCCTAGTTTCAATTTTAATTTTACAGCAGCTATGCCATTGAAAATGTGACAGGAGTTTGTTGCTCGGCAGGGTTATATTATGTTGATTTTGTTGTGCTTTTTCGTTTATCTGAAGTTTTTCTTTTATGTAAAGTTTTTTGTTTATCTAAAGTTTTAGTTTATTTAAAGTTTTTTAGATTTCAAGTTTGTTCTTGCATCTGCCACAGATGTGACTGGATTTTTAATTTTTCCGGTTACTTCATTTGAAATGACTTGATGAAAAAGGTGAAATTGTTGAATACCAAAAGGTAGCCAGAAGCATTAGTTCGTTCTTCAGTTTATATGAGGCCTGGTTTTAAACTGTCTGTGTAGGCCTAACTATGTGTTTGGAAAATTTTAAACTTTGACTTATATGTCATTTGCAGAAAAATTGTTAAGCACAGAAAGTCATCAGGAAAATGCATTAGATTTGAAAAAATTTTATCACGAGCACTCTGCAGTTATTCCAATTTTGTAGCAGCTTCTCCGTCAATAAAACCATCTGCGAAGACTAGCCATTTCAGAACAAAGCTCCTCTAATTTTCGCAATCCCGAGGGTCAGAGGGAAAAATAATAATAGGCCCTTATATTATTATTATTTCTATTTTGTAATCTTAATCACTATTATTATCATCATTATTATTCATCCTGTAAATGGTGTTATTGCTTTATTGGAATCGTAAACTCCAAATTTATAAAGCGTTATTCGAAAGCCAAGCACAGGGCACCAGCTTATTCACGAGCACCGAACGCTAGCATGATAGCTGGAAATGAAATAGCGACTTAAACAGGCCTCGATCCTGTTTAGTTTTCAGTGAATTGATCCGGTGAGATCCCTTGACCAGTGCTGCCCGTTTGAATGTGCATCACGTCCTTTAAGGTCCCCGTGTACCAACACCACCACTACCACCACTACTACTACTATGATTATATTACTCCCCGTCAGAGCAGAACTTTTTTCTGAGATTCCGCTTCACATGCACCCGCAGCCAACTCGGCTATCATGAGTACACGACTGTGCTCTGTCGGTGGGAAGATCAGACGGCGAGGGAGAAGACTGGCCAACCGCTGTCATATGCCGAGGTCAACAAAAATGAAGTCGTTAATATCTGGACATACATAATAAGTCCAGGGTAGTCGTCGTGTTCAATTTAGAATAGCATTCCGTAGTCTGTCTATAACTGTAAGTAGACACGTAGGCTATCCTTCTAAGACTATGATTATGCTTCTCATCTACAGGCTAATTATTGAGAATTATCTTCGTTGTTGAGTAAGAACTACAGAAGGAACAGAGCTCCACGCCATTAATGCTACAAGGTCGGTTTGGCGCCTACTATTATACATTTGGACTGAAACTCAGACGCTACGATTAGAGCGATCTCTAGAGTTTCCCCATTTCGATTTGAATATCACACGATTCACGGAGAAAGGCGGATGCGAGCCACGCCGTCCAGGCTAGTTCTCAACTGAAGTCTTAGAGAAATCAATTGTTTTTAGGTCCTACATTATAGAAAAACAATCTCCCAGGGCTGAAGTAGACCTATGCCCGTTGTTAAGACAAGCTGGCAATCGTAATCGCAAACTCAGTTTCTGAAGCGCTACTCTAAAGCTAAGCGGCGAGCACCAGGTTATTGACGAGCGCTGCGTCATATCAGAGGGGTTGTCCAGAGAGTCCGTTGTATGCATGCGCGCAAGTAGACCAAATGTATTTTTTTTATCACATTGAGATGTGCGCATTGTTTTATAACAGGAGCTGAGACGATAATACAAACATTTTAAGCAAATAATTATAATTACCTAGTAGGCCTAATGACGAATATTGAAGAATTTAATCAAAACATGGCATCGAAGAGCGCTATATAAATCGACGAATCGATTGATCGTAAGATCACAAAATCAATCGATTTCTATACCTAGCAGTTTTTAGTTCAGCAAAACTGAATTCCAGACTGACTGGCTGGCCGACTGACGACTGACTGACTGGCTGGGTTAGTGATCGACCGACTGACTGACTGATTGATTGATTATTTGATTGATTGATTGATCGATCGATCGATCGATTGATTGATTGACTGACTGATCGGCTAATTGAATTAGTCGACTACCTGATTGAGATTGGCGTGTGTTGACGTTGGAATGTGTGTTCGGTTTCGCTTGACTGACTCTGCACTGATGCGCGATGCGCATCGATGACCTCTCGAAGGACTCTACGGACGCTGACGCTCGATGAGACGCTGGCCATCGGCGGATGATGACGACCACAGTGACCACCACAGACCCCACACATCGATCGGATCCCAGCTGACCGCTGCGTCCAGTTTCCCGCCGATTGACCACTTCCGGATGACGAGAACAGCGGAGGGATGGAGAGGGCAACTGGGTGACCCCTATCGTGTAGTATCAGAGGGGAATAGCCCCCACTAGGTTGCAAACCTCTGGTCATTTGCAGAGGACGATCAGCTGCACGGGGTAGACGACCTTGAGAACCGGTAGGGATCAGGGTCCCTCCATTTGAGGTTCCATCCGGGAATTCGATTCTCTGTTGATGAGATCCAACCCGAGGTGGAAATGTTGGTAAGGGTTCCGGTGGTGGACTGGACCAGGTTGCTTCCGCTGGACCGGTGGTAGCGTTGTGTCCGTCTTTCCAGACGAGTGAAATGTGTTGTTCGAGAATGTTCTGTGCGTCGAGGTCGTCGTTCCTGCATTTGCCGATGGCGGCTGCTGCGGCAGAGACGGCGGAAATGAGATGAGAATAGTAGGACGACAGAGAGGCGTCTTGCATGGCTGACTCTGAAGTCGTTCACGTGGAACTTCTGAATTTTTTAAGGAGTGCATCATCAAATTACTGTTGTATCATTGTATTATATTGCATTGTATAAAATGCATCAGATAGTCGTAATTTAAGACATTGGAGATTAATTAGTATCGTCTATATCGCGCCGTTGTCTAATGCACCGACGGCGCACAAGGGATCCGGTTTCCATGCTCAGTGTCTGTTTGAAACGATCTGTACTATTCTACCACTTAAATTGCTGCGATGGTGGTGGTAGTGGTGGTGATGATGGTTATGATTATGATTGTGGTGGTGGTGGTGGTGGTGGTGATGATGACGACGACGACAATGATGATGATATGGTGGTGATGGTGATGATGATACGACTATGATGATAATGACTGCGGTGACAATGATGATAACGATTATGTCGATGATGACGAAAACCTGACGGTGATGATAACGATGATGATGATGATGATGATGATGATGACGACGACGACGACGATGATGATGATAATGATGATAATGATGATAATGATGACGACGACGATGACGACGACGATGACGACGACGACGATGATGATGATGATGATGATGATGATGATGATACGACAACGATGAAAGGACAAGAACTATTTTAACGATCCTGCTAAAAATTACTAACACAGCGCATCACAGAATGCACAGAGTAAGTTGATCATAGTTTACCTGTACAGTATAATATACGAGATCGTTGTCTACCTGCTTCGCTCGGCCGCAGAGACGATTTCTGCGCGTGCAGTCGTCAGAAGCGGCGACGGTTCTTTCTGATGTTATATCCGGCTAAACTGTTTCTCATCCGCCGCGTCTCTATGGCGTCCGCCTCTGAAGTCACTTCTGTCGTGCATTATTCTAGGATTATAGACGAAAGCGGGAACGCCACCGTGCAGACGATAGGAGGAGGAGGAGGAGCGGGAATAGGAGGGGAGGGGGAATAGGATCAAGCAGAGAAGGGGAGGAACTAAATGGCTTTCTGCATGATGAAAGCCAATGGCTGAACGCGGCGACGACGTAGAGACACGGTCAGGTAGGGAGACGGTCAGGCAGGCAGACAGCGAGACTTTCCGACGCCGCCACTGCCACAGTCGACATCAAAGGTGCCTTTGAAGCAGACAAGTTATGGCAGACATCACACGGAATCGTCGGTCGCCGAATATGCGGTGCGGCTCTGTAGACCGCCTCATCAAAGGGTCTCGACTACACTATTACTTCACCAAACCAAGCCAACCAAGTCAACAAACTAAGCCAACCAAGCCAGCCAACCGACCGACCGACATGTCATTTATACCAGGAACATATTATTTTCAGCTAACGCCAATGTTAAAAGCGCCGACGTTAAAAGCACGCCGCCGCCGCCGCTGTCATTTCTTTCTTTTGTATATTTGTTCTAGCAACACATTTGCCATGGCAAGGCTCTGACAGTAAGTCGCTGTATATATGGTCAGATACATGCATACATTAGTAGATACTTATACATGCATACACATGTACATAGACCTACATGCGAACGTACATACATTCGTAAATGCATGTATACATGCATAATAGATACATACACATATATACGTGCATGTATACGGTAGCCCGCCAAAAGCCCGCAGGACAAAAGCGCGCAGACAAATGCGCGCAACGACAAAAGCGTGCAGGACAAATGCGCACAGACAAATGCGCGCAACGACAAAAGCGCGCAGGACAAATGCGCACAGACAAATGCGCTCAACGACAAAAGCGCGCAGGACAAATGCGCGCCGACGACAGCGCACAGAAAAATAATTTAAAAATTGAAATTTTCAAAACTCCACACAAAATGTTATCAAGTCATCAGGGTAATTTATCGTTTAGCATGCTTTATTATGTACGCATTATAACATGTCGTTTCGTCATTTTATATGAATAGCATTTTAATACCAATTTCCATGACAACTGTCATCAATCCAGCTTCCATTTAGAGTCTACGCAAGCATTATTTTAATCAATCCAACTTCTACTTTCACAAAAATTAATTATGTCAGACCAATTTCTATTTAAGCAAGAATTATTGTCATCAATCCAACTTCTATTTAAGTAAAAATTTCATCAGTACAACTTCTATTTAAGTAAGAATTATTTTCATCATTCAAACTTCTATTTACGCAAGAATTATTTTCGTCAATGCAACTTCTATTTATGGAAAAAAATTTCATCAATGCAACTTCTATTTAAGGAAGAATTATTTTCATCATTCCAAATTCTATTTAGGCAAGAATTATTTTCGTCAATCCGACGTTTATTTAAGCATCAAATTTTTTTCATCAATCCAACTTTTATTTAAGCCAGAAGTGAGTGCTAATTTCGTATCACTTGCATGGGTCTATGGTAGTAGTAAATTACCCATCAAGTTACGCGGCATGTTATAATATTATAGCTGCGCGCTTTTGTCGAGCGCGTTTTTGTCGGGGTTGTTATTATTGCGCGCATTTGTCGGCACGCTTTTGTCGGCGCGCTTTTGTCCTGCGCGCTTTTGTTACGGCGCCCATATATACATACATATTTAAATACATACATACATGTATGCACACATGCATGGATACATACATACAATGTACAATGTACATAAATACATATGGTTAATTGCAAATGCCATTGCTATTCTTATTATTATTATTATTCTTGTTGTTGTTGTCTGTTGTTGTTTGTTTTGTTGTTGTTGTTGTTGTTGTTGTTGTTGTTGTTGTTGTTGTTGTTGTTGTTGTTGTTGTTGTTGTTGTTGTTGTTGTTGTTGTTCTTCTTCTTCTTCTTCTTCTTCTTCTTCTTTCTCTTATAGTTATTATAATTATTATATTTTTTTAAATTATTATTATTATTATAATAATAATAATTATTATTATTATTATCGGTATCATCAGCCTTGGTATCATTAAAATAAAATTTATGATGCAGCTGAACTCACGGTGAATGTGTTGTCTTTTTCACCCATTGTATTTAGACTGTTTAGACCTACATGTACCAATGTCTGTAGCAGACTCATGCTTGCTACTTACCGTTCTGTATGAAGACCTAATTAACATCACATTTCGGCAGATTACAAGCAGATTTGAATACGGGCTACAAACAGCGTACGGACGTAGCAGAAGGAAGGACGCACATGGAGGAATAAATAGAGAAATGGCAGCAGAGAAGATAGAGGACAGATGGAGATTGAGATTAAACGGCCACCAGAGTATACAGAGAAAATGAATCCATGGACGTCTGCAGGAATTTTTTAAGGGAACGCCAAAAATGTTTTAATGGGGCAACGTTTTGAATTGTTGGCACGGGGCTAACAAGGGTGCCGAAAGCAACCCATCACGTCACCCTCAGCGCTCGCTCTCGCGATAAGGGGGTATGGCGCGGATCCCAACAGCCACCAGCGCTTTTGGAAGAATTTGTCATGATATGGAGCTTGTTTTTAGCGTTCTGGGATCCGTTTTCAATTATATCTGAACGTTTATTTGAAAAAACTGTTAAAAGTTTCACTGTTTTTATATATTTTTTATTTTCACGTTATCTTGTCTAGTTTCGATTAAAAAATAAAACTGTGGAAAAAAATCATTGCCATTTTATTGCATTTAGGGTTAAAAACTAAGATGATAAGTAAATTTTTATTAAATATGTGGCCTCGCCCCTCCGGGGGCTCATGAACGAATCTGTGAAGAAATCAATTGACGGACAGATATTTGCTGGAAACATAATATATATAAGGAATGGTTAACATATGCATTGTTCATTAGACCTGTATGCACTGCTAGCCTACATAAGCAGCAGCACCTTGTAGGCATACGTCTCTGCGCCCTGGCTCAGATCTATATTGGCTTCGGTTCACGCTTTGATCGTTGACACTTTAACGACGAGACTGCACTAAAAGCGAATGGGAAACCAATGCAGCTCGTGATTACAGTGTTAGTGTTACTGCGCATGGAAAGGGAAGTGAGAAAAGGGCGACACTGCCAGCTGAATTATACTTTTCCTTTTGGGTTTACCCGCTGATACCCATCAACTGCTATAACAAATAATCATATTGCAAATGCAGTGTGATTCTCCTTACAGATTTTATTTTAGTTATAGTTACCGTTATAGTTAATGGATTTTTATTTTAGTTATAGTTATAGTTATAGTTAGTATTATTTTTTAGTTATAGTTATAGTTATAGTTAATGGATTTTTATTTTAGTTAATTTTAGTTACTACTTAGTTACAAAAATTAAGGCTATAAGCAAAATTGTGCGTATTAACACGCTGTTTCACAATTTGCTCAGAGCTTTGAATGCCTTTGAAGCATGGGTGCATTCGGTTTAATGAATACACGAGTTTCCAAAGTAACTGAAAAATTGCATAATAAAAATATCGTATTTTTCGTTCCCATTTATGTCGAATCGTCCATATTGCACTTCCTATTTTTATTTTTGCATTAACGAAAATAAAGATGAATTTTCGTTATTGTTATTTTCGTTATAGTTATAGTTATAGTTAATGATATTTTTTAGTTATAGTTATAGTTATCGTTAACGAAATCATTTTATTTTCGTTAACGAACATTTTCGTTATCGTTATCGTTAACGAGAATCACACTGTGCAAATGTGAGCTTTTGATTTGGCTATCAACAAAGCTTATGAATTGAATTTAAATGCAAAAGATATTAAACCATGGGATATGCATCGGGTAATTGCTGCGTGGACGGATCCAGCGGTAGGCAATCCAGGGATGATGTGGGCAATACGGAGACACAGAGACAAGATTGGCGATCCAAGAACGAGGTGGGGATTCCATGGCATGGGTTGGCAATGCAGGGACGAGGTGAGCAATACAGAGACGAGGTGGGCAATCCATGGCAGGGTGGGCAATGCAGGGACGAGGTGGGCAATACAGAGACGAGGTGGGCAATACAAAGACGATGTGGGCAATCCAGGGACTAGGTGGGCAATCCATGGCAGGGTGGGCAATCCAGGGACTAGGTGGGCAATCCATGGCAGGGTGGGCAATGCAGGGACGAGGTGGGCATGTGGGCAATCCAGAGACTAGGTGGGCAAACCATGACAGGGTGGGCAATGCAGGGACGAGGTGGGCAATACAGAGACGAGGTGGGCAATCCATTGCACACACACACACACACACACACACACACACACACACACACACACACACACACACACACACACACACACACACACACACACACACACACACAACACACACATACACACAACACACACATAAGCAAGCACGCACGCACAATATATATATATATACATATATGTGTGCTTGTGTGTATACATGTATGTAGGCCTATGTATGTATGGATGTATGTATGTATGTATGTATGTATGTATGTATGTATGTATGTATGTATGTATGTATGTATGTATGTATGCATGCATGCATGCATGTAAAACCCACTGTATGCATGCATATTAGCCGCGTTTCTCGTTATGTTGACCAACCGGATTCTCCGTGGATTCTGGAAAGCACAGCAAGTTTTCTTAGCAGCGAGCAGCGACTAAAACGCCATGAGCATAAATATAGCGGCGCTATATAAGTAATCAGATTATTTTTCTAACCGTCCTATTTATGGTGGCCGTAACTGGGATTATCCATACAGGCTTACAATCCAGAAAAGCCTACAACCCCTTTAGGCCTACGATTCATATAGGCCTATATAAATGCTCTGAATGAATGAATGCATGAATGCATGAATGATCCATATATGAGCCTACAATCCGTAAAGGCATACAATCCATACAAGCCTACAATCGATATAGGCCTACGATCAATAAAGGTATAAGCACGTGCTGCAAACACGCAAACAATACTATAGACCAAAAGACCTAAATAATTATGAATATTTGTGGGCTGAGAACATTAAGTTTCATACCAGCTGGGTCTGAGTCCTTATTGTGCGCTATTCCGCAATCGAACCAGCAGTGATTACGGCGATTTTCGTGCATCAGTCCGATTAAAAAACCAATATCATAAAACCATTCTGGCCTGCCATCGCGCGGACGATAAAGACAGCACGCGCCATTTAATTAGGGACTGAGTGTTTGCATCGTGCACGCCCAGAAACACGCAGGTTGATCAGTTCCAGCTGATGCTGCTGCTATACTGCTGCTAGTAGTAGTAGTAGTAGTAGTAGTAGTAGTAGTAGTAGTAGTAGTAGTAGTAGTAGTAGTAGTAGTAGTAGTAGTGTCAGTTTAACGACATTGTGTGATAACAAAGATCATTAGCGTCGCCCTCCTCCTTTATCCAGGCTTGGGACTGGCACTGACAGAAAACGAGCAGTGGCGTAGTTCTATACTGCTGCTGGTGGGGCATTTGTTTTTTCATCTCATCGTAGGTGGTTCGAAACCCTTTGAGTAAGGTGAAATTGATGTTTATTGTATTTGTTAATTTATATAGCGCCATAATAAGTTATAAAATAAGTGATTCCATTCCAACTTCCATTTAAGCAGGGATTATTTTCATCAATCCAACTTCTATTTAAGCAAGAATTTTTTTATGTGTACCGGCCTATATGTATGCATGGGGTGCTCGAAAATGTAGAGGTTAGCGTGCTGGACTGTCAGGGCAGAAATTTCTGTTGAGATTTCTGCTCCACCTGCGCCCCCTAGCCAAATCGGTTATGAGTACACTCACTGCACACTGTCCGTTGGAAAATGAGACGGCGAGGGAGAGGACTGACCACCCGTTCAGCCATTCTCATATGCCGAGGCTAAGAAATTGAAGTCGCCAACGCTTCATACCTCATTATTCGTTTCATTGATAAAACAATCTGACAAAAACGCAGAAATGCTTACATGAGAGATTTAAATTTAGCCTAAAATAAAAAGAGAATGTCAAAAGTTGTTAGAATTGATTTTGAGATAGTAAATATGTTTACGTAAGGAATCTAAAGATCTTGGATAAAGTGAGTCGTCTTTGGGTGGGAGAGTATGGTTGTGTGCTTTGGGTCTTTCTTTGTAGGAATTTTTCCAGGCGTTCTTTATAAGAGGCTATACTATATGCCTTCCCACCTAGATGGGAAGGCATATACTATAGCAGTGGTTTTGGTGATGTTATGGATGGAAGTGGAAGAAAAGCCATGGGTTCTAAGTTTTCTGATAGCATAGAGGGAGCAGGGGCAAGTAGTTGTGAGGTGGTCTATGTGGGCTGAGGGTTTGTTTGTAGGATGACACCTAGAATTTGTAGAGAATTAACTCGGGTTATACTACGGGTAAAGGCGGAGGAGGGGGAGTTGGTGACGAGAGCGGCTTACGGTCAGGGCTGCCTTCGACAGCATTGCTGGGCCCTTAGGGCCTGCGCATGAGGCCTCGCCTACTCGGGTGCTATGCACACTGCACAGCTCGACAGAAGCAAATTAAACGAAATTAACTCCGAGGTCTACTCGCTTAAGCATAAGAAACTCGAGACTAAATTAAGTTGGATAAATTTTAATGGTCGGATAAAAAGCAAGTACCCAATTGTAGGCCTCTGCATGAACGTATGTAAGTATGTATAAACATGCATGTGTTCATACATGCATGCATTTATATTTGTATTTTTATGTTTATGTTTTATGTTTATTCATGTTTGTATGTATGTTTCTGTGTATGCATGTGTGTGTATGCATGTATGTATGTATGTATGTTTGTATGTATGTATGTATGTATTTATATATGTATGTATTTATGAATGCATGTATGTATGTATGCATGTATGGGTGCATGTATGTTTGTTTGTTTGTTTGTGTGTATGTATGCATGTATGTATGCATGACATTGTATGCATGTGTGTGCATACGTACGTGCGTATGTATTTGTAGGAGCTGTGGCATGAGATTGACGTACGTTCTGTCATGGAGACCTGCACCTATTGACTTTTTGGTCTCTTGTTTGAGCGTTTTATATATCCTCGGAGAGCTTAAAAATCACACCGGAGCCAGCCAGTCCTACTAATCCCATAAATGGATGGATGGATGCATGCGGTGCGGCCATAAGAAGCCTTGCTGCAGGCTGCCTTTGATGGTGCATGGATATAGGACATTAAGCCGGTCAATATGCAGGCGCTCCACTTTGATGTCGCAACTACAGAGGACTGCGCATTATTAACTGATCTGCGTCAGCGGCTGCTGGCAATTTCTCCGGACTGATCCTTCGGACTCCGTGTTTCTCTTTGGTCCGGAACACGGCGGCGTTCCTTTGACCGGAGTCGGAAAACTTGTGGCTTGAAGTCCTGAAAATTAAGTATCTTGTCTGTGGGTAAAGTGGGATACAGTGGATAGGTCGCTTGCCTTGTAATGCGGAGAGTACGAGTTCGAGCCTCTTCCTCCTCTGAGACGGTGACTCTGTAGGGATATTGAGCAAGTTCTTCGCTCACAATTGCTCAGCGCCATCGATTGATGCTTGGTCATTGGATAGTGACGTTTTATCAATGCATGACAGTAATAATCATAACGACTGAGTCATGTGCATGGCTCTTGGTCATAGGATCTAAGGATCAACGTCTATAGGGAATTGATGTCCCTGCGCTTGGTCAAAGAGACAAAGACCTTGCCGAACTCTGGAGGTTCAATAAATTGAATTTATGGTCACTGTCTCTGACTCATCGCCGGCGCCATTGGTGACAGAGAGTACTGCTTCACCTCAGCAATATTTGCCCCAACTCGGGGTCGAAGAAGCTGCAGTCAATCCTCGATGCTTTGGTTCGGTCTCGATTAGTGTCTTCGTCAGAGACTTGCGTATTCTATTCTGAGGAACTCTTTGATGTCGCGAATCGCTTACACAGTGCATTAATTGATGACTACATCGCAGTGACTCAGTATAGCAGTACGCAGCAGCAGCAGCAGCAGCACAGTATACACACTGTCATTATCCTCATCACTGTAAGGAGCCGTCCATAAATGACGTCACGCAATTTTGGCCGATTTTTAACCCCCTCCCCCCTCGTCACACTTCGTCACAAAAAGTAACACCCCCTCTGAAAATTACGTCACAAAGCTCTGACCCCCTAAAACCAAATTTCCATGGCGAAGCAAAATGCTCCATCATGGAACAAATAGGGAATGCATGAATATTTTAAACTCTAACGGTGACCAAATATTGAAATAATTAGAAAATTATTAATAATGATGCCCATATACATTAAAATAATTAAAAAATAATTAAAATTTAATCCTCAAAGTTAGTGCTGTTATTAATAAAATTAAATTGTTGTTAATTGTTAAATTTAATAACATAGACCTGGTGTGACGTCACATTGCTCAGACCCCCCCACCCCATGTCACACATCGTCACAAATTTCCGACCCCCTCTCCCCTAGGTGCGTGACGTCATTTATGGACGGCCCCTAATACAATACAATACAACTGATCTTTGATATCGCCCTTCTTATGGTCTTACTAGGGTTGTCCCAAGCTCAGAAGTGCCACACGCCTCGGCGGCGCAGAAGCAATTATATTGCAGAGCAATTGTGCGTGAAGACTTGTTCAAGGTCCCTACGCGGCGGCTTGAGGTGGATTTGAACCTGCAACCCTCCGGCTGCAAGGCACCGAACATACTCCTACACCACCGCACCCCAAGGCTAGAAAGGGTTCGCGATAGTCTAGAGGTTAGCGTGCTCAACTGTCAGCCGAGAGGTCGGGGTTCAAATCCCAGCCAGGTCAAAATTAGTTTCCAGGTTCCTGCTCCATCTGCGCCCCTATAGCAACTCAGCTATGATTAGTAGCCTACACTGGTTTGCACTGTCGGTGGAAAGATGAGACGGCGAGGGAGATGACTGCCCAACCACCCTCGTATGCCGAGGCTAAGGAAATGAAGTCGCTATCACTTCATACCTGTGGCTGCCTACCAGGCTATAGTTTAAAGGACTGCTTGTCTCTTCCATCTAGCAGTGGCCAAAGGCTTGACGGTTTTGGTTCCGTCGCTCAATATTGTTAATACTGATTGCTTCTCATTATTAGCTGAACTGTTTGAACCGTTGAACAGAGCATCGCGTGCAGTCCATTGAATCCTTTGAAAGCCTTTGTTCTCGTGTGGTCCACCGCCAGACACTCAGTTTGGCCTACATAGCCTAGCTATCAGAGAATTTTTAATTCATGTTACGGTATTTAGGTCTAACTGTTTATTAAATGCCTCTTTCAAAAATTATCATCATCATCATCATTATTATAATCATTATTATTTTCGCCCGAGGTAGAAAGAATCCCTCAGGCTGTAAGAAACTGAAACTGGGTTAAAGGTTCTCGTCCACAATATCCTGCTCAAACGAGCCCCTAAATGATAATAATAATAATAATAATAATAATAATAATAATAATAATAATAATAATAATAATAATAATAATAATAATAATAATAATAATGATAATGATAATGATAATGATAATGATAATGATAATGATAATGATAATGATAAGGCCAAAACAAAATAATGTTCTGTTTCCGGTAACCCGACCGAGTCACTTTTTTAGGCCCGACTGTGAAAATTTGTGGAAAAATTTTTTTTGAAAAAATTATTTTAAAATTTTTTTTTTATTGACACGTGACTTTAACCTTTGCGACATTGATAACATTGCTTTCCATTGCATAAAAATATTTTTTTGGCCTCAGCAAGGTGAAAGATGATGACAATATATTCGTTTAGTATTATACAACGATGCAGCATTGCATAAAAATATTTTACAAAATAAAATTTTTTTCCTCCTACCTACCCAGATTTTAAAACCACTGTTACCGGAAACACAAATAAATATATTTTTTTTGGCCAAATGATAATGATAATGATAATGATAATGATAATGATATTGATAATGGTAATGGTAATGATAATGATAATGATAATGATAACAATGATAATGATAATGATGATAATGATAATGATAATGATAATGATAACGATAACGATAACGATAACGATAACGATTACGATAACGATAACGATAACGATATGGATATTGATGATGATGATGATGGTGGTGGTGGTGGTGGTGGTGATGATGATGATGATGATGATGATGATGATGATGATGATGATGATGATGATGATGATGATGATGATGATGATGATGATGATGATGATGATAACGATAACGATAACGATAACGATAACGATAACGATAACAATAACAATAACAATAATAATAATAATAATAATAATAATAATAATAATAATAATAATAATAATAATAATAATAGTAATAATAATTATAAGAGACTAAAAGTAAAGAAGAGAGATAAAGAAGAGAGATTTGTCTTCAAATTTTCAGAGTGCGAGATTCCTCAACTAAATCCAACATCTTACTAACACAACGGACGGAAGTTGTTCCAAATAATCAATGAAGTTTACACTTACCACGACCAACTTTATTACCTATCAATTTGCAAGGTGCGTTTTATTATTTGCCTATAGATAGATCTATGCATAAAATCTTCCACCAAAGTACTCGTTTTGGAATTATTGAAATCCTATTCTTCAAAGCTTGGATAGACCGTAGACGTGATTCCTTGCACCAACGTCTAAAGCTGTCTCAAGTCGTTGTATTTCACTCGCCAGAGCGCAGCAGTTACAGACTCCTAGCCAACAGTGATGCGCTTCTCCGTTCCCTAGTGCTCGTAGTCAGTATGGGAATCGCCAAAAAATAACTGGGGAGGGGGTTAGACGTTGACTTATGTGCAGTTTGGGTTGAAATGTAGACTTTACTATGGGATCCTAAGAAGGACTGGGGGGGGTTGAATCCCCCAAACCCCCGACAATTCTCACCCTGCTCGTAGTAAAGTAAGAAATCAGAAGTTATATTGTCCTGACCTCAATGCATTGTCCATTTCGTGGCTATTAAGTAATGAAATGTCCAGCTGGTAGTTGTTAGGTCAGTTCAAGTGATCGACCTCATTATGTTTGTTGACCCCATCAAGATCTCCATATATAAGGCTATATTGGATGTTAGCCAACTTGCAAATGACCTTGATTATTATATTTTATTTATATGGCGTGGCTGACATTTTCTACGTTGGTACGCGACCTGGGGTTATCTTTAACCAGAAGCTCTTTATGGCCCGACATATTGATCTAGTAAGAAGCCGTAACTGCCTTTATCTGCGCCGCCAACTCCGGGTGACTTCACGCTCTCTGACATTTAATGCGGCAGTCAATCGTGTTCACGCATTCGTGTTAAGTCGCCTGGACTACTCCTCTATCTACGCGGGTCTCTCGCGCGTTCGGATTGAGCGGTTGGAGCGGGTTCATCGAGTGGAGGCACGCCTTATCGGCGGATTTGCCAAAACTGATCGCGTTTTACACTAAATGCTGGAGGTTCTACACTGGCTCCCTGTCTCCAGACGCGTCTCTTTTAGAATGTCCTCTCTGGACTGGCGATGCCTCTTGGGTGTGGCGCCTATCTATCTTCGAGTGCTCTGCTGCCCCGTCTTAAATTAATTAAATTAATGGCTACTAGCTTCAACAATTAACCTTCAGACACGGATATTAGAGGCCTTTAACAAATTAATCAGACAATGAATTCAATGTAGGCCTAATGTAGATCCCTAACAATAATGACTAAGTAGCACAAATAGCTACAGTCCTAAGCTCTCCTTTTACAGCCTCATAATGTAACAAAGTTGCGTTTGTGTCAGCCTTGATTAGTCAATAAACGAATATTGATCTCTTTGCCCAGCGAGCGAGAACTGCTATGGCTAAAACGCGAGCCTTTGCCTTCATTATCCCTGCACTATGGAACCAGCTTCCTCCTTTAACACGTTCCTGTTTATTAACTGGTGGGCCAAGTGCCTCTTTTCGTTGTCTGACGACCTCTTTCTTTTCTCTGGGTCTTTCGCACTGGGAGCGCCTCTGATTGGTGTGCACTTCGAGAGGCGTACAGCATTCAAGTGTCAACTAAACATGAACATTTAAACCAATTACTTTATTTTGAAAAATAATATAAATGCATGCACTGTTTTCCTCTGAAAGAGCAACATTTCTATTAGTGTATAATTGTCGTGGACAAACTATGTAAATTGGAGAAGTGTCCGACATTTGGTCTTCTCACAGCGGTCGCCGCCTCCTTCGCTCCTCCACTAATAAATACAATACAATTGTATTGTCTCACAGCGGTCGCCGCCTCCTTCGCTCCTCCACCAACGGTGACCTGGCCGTTCCTTTTGCTCGCACTGCGACTACGCAGCCCCGCTGCCCCGGGCATTCTCAGCGACGTGGAACGGACTTACTCTGGATATCCGTCTCCTCTCCAGGGTCCCCTCCTCTTCGTTTTACCAGTTGCTTAAGACAGTTCTGTATACCGCCTAGCCTGGGTCGAGAGAGCTTCTGAGTAGAGATCTGGAATGGACGCATATAAATCCCAGTTGACTGATTGATTGATTGAATTGATTAATTACAAAGCATTAATCAACGGATTTAAGAAGTAGCCCACACACGCAGTAAGCTAATCTTCTTGTACAAAGCTCGAAACAGGATATCTATGCATGCAATGTGCACCTATAATAACCCACTATAGTATATGCATATGTTTATACATTATAGTATAAACCTATTTATGTAATGCAATGTATGTAATTCAACTAAACACTTATATAGCGCCTTTCAAGCACGCCCACAAGCGTTTCTTGTGCGATTATCTAACAGAATTAACGAGTGCAACTTGAGGTGAACAGAAAATGTGTTTTGAGCTGAATCGGTCGAAACAGTGGACATCCTATGTATATTTAAATGAAAACTCTTCCACGTACGTAGACATATATATAGGGCCTATATTATATATATATATATATATATTATATATATATTATATTATATATATACAAACGTTTGTACTGTATGTACGTACACATGCACTAGGATATATATTCCTTTAGCTATTGTTTTTAAGTCCGCAGGAACACTGGTCGAAATTCGATTAGAACGCATTACCCGAGCGACGCTCTGTCTCATTATTTGCGTTGGTGGCACTCCTGGCCATCTGGTCTCCAAATGGCTTATCATTTTTGCATGGACGCATAAATGATCTGACGTTCTGTCCGAATGTTGTGAGTCCGTTGTAGGTTTACCGATCAGCTTAAGCGAAACACTCGTGATAGAGTCATCAAACTCCTGGACATGTTGCTTCCGGAAATCCCTTTTTATCTGGCAGACACTCATCCGAGGCACTAGAAAAGGGTTTTGCACTTTCGAGAAATCGCAGATATGGAAACGACTACCAAGAAACTGTAATTAGGTCTTGAACAATAGAAGGAGACAATGGTAGGTCAATGTGTAGGAACAACTTTCTGCTTCAGAAGCAGGCGCAGAAAGATTAAAAGATGCAGTATAGGTGGCAAGTTGTGTCATTGTGGTCGCCTGTAAGAACATAAATTGCATCAGTAGGCTAATCAATGCACAGAAACCTGGAAGAATCGGCAGTTGAGGATCCACGCAAACATGTAGAACCTAATCAACGGATTCCTATCGTGCATAGTCTAGTTGATAGATAGCATCATGTTCAGAGCCTTTGAACAGTGACGGCGCTACAGCAGGGCAAGCCAGGGCGAATGACCTGATACAAAATTCAATGCTATTCTATTCATAAGCTTCATTGATCACCAAATATAAGTTCATGCTCATTTTGTTGCAGTAGTTCACGGTGTCAAAGGGTAAACCCAAAATATCGTTCCGTTGTCACGGTCACCCATTTCTCATTACTATTTCCATATAGAGTAACACGGACCATCAAAGCATGAATCAAAAGCCAATAGAAAATGTGACAGGACGCAGAAATGTACAAGATGATGCTTGTGCAGTAGTGCGTATGCAGACCAATGAATTATACATATCAACCATTCAAAAAGCCTTTGTCCTGGTCATTGCCCTGCCACAACGCTGCCAGATTATTTGCCCTGCCGAGAATTTATTTGGGCATAAATTGTCCCTGCACTGATTACTTGTATGACTGCTCTGGTTAAAAAAAATGTCTGACGTGGCCTCTATCTTTGAACCAAGTTCCATCGATAGTTTGGCGCGACGAAAGGTGGTATCGTCTGTGATACAAGATAACGCCCCAGCCTAGAGCAGTGGTAGATGACACCCGTTCAACTGTCTCCCAGGCCGACGGTGTCACGAAATAGAGTATCCCCCTAAATGAGTATCCACCTTAGTGAAATGGAGTATCCTGTTTAGTTTGCATTATTGGCGATTTCTAAGTGTATTCAGTCGTTCTGTTTGAATTGATTGTAAACATAAAAATTTTATGTTGCGTATCTTTAGTTTGTAGCCAACGTTGACCTGAAATTAATTTAAGTCTTACTTCGTTTTTGGTGATTTTGACTAGATTTTGTCTTTACTTCGTTTTTGGTGATTTTGACTGGATTTTCGTCTTGGCTATCGTGATGCGTATGACGATAGGGGGATAGAATGGTTTATTCCCCGGATACTCTACACCGGTTTATTCCATCCAGGGGGTATGCTTTAGGGGGATAGAATATCACGGGACACCGGGTGCACGTCAACAAGGTATATTCGTTGCTTGCCGATCGGTAGATTGGACTGCCACCAGTGAGTAACGGTCGAGAAGTCACTTCAAAGACCCGCATCGCTTCTCCTAAGCCGAGACAAAAATTACCTCTGGATAACGGCGTACACAGTCCGGATAAGACGAACTTGATCTCACACTAGGAATTCCATCGTCCTCATGTAGTCACGTAGGCCAAGACGACATGCAAACGAAGTTCGGACTTTTAAGGTTTTTTCAGTTTTCAGTTTCTGCCCGTTCTCTTAAGACTTTTCTTTTTTCGAGGAGTTCCTCGCACTCGGAGTGCCTCTGTTGTACTGTGAGAGACGCTCTAGAAGTCCATAGATAGAGTAGAATAGAACAGAATGGATGGCATCTTTAAAACTTTAAAATAAATCCGCAGCAGAAACGAAGAATGAGTCCTATACGCAAACGTACATGTAGCAACAGTTACTGTAAACTCCAAGATGTCAGATATTACTAAACAAATTCTGCACTTAGACAAAGAGTAATCCAGCGCAATGACGTATCTATAGAAGCCGAATTATGGCCTAATGCTGTTCTCTTCTGTACACAAGTACATGCACCTAATTAACACACTGTCTGATTGCTTATATATACATCCCTCTGTTCAAGTCTGTTGCATCACTGATTTCACTGCTTTCGTGCTCATTGTTTCTAAGCCACGATATTTCGCTGATTTAATGCATATTCAGTTATTCACGAGTCCAAGACACCACACGAGCCACAAGACGGACGTACTTCCGGGAAGCACAACACGAACATCAACTTCTTTGTTGACTCATCTATATTCTCCGCGGTCTATACTTGCGATTGCTAAGGCACAAAATACGTGTGTGTGTGGGGCGTGCGTGTATTTACGTATGTGCGCGTTTGAGTATATATAGCGTGTATATATGTTATATATAGCCTAATATCTGTATATATATATATATATGTTTAGTATATATGTATATATATATATATATATATATATATATATATATATATATATATATATATATATATATATATATATATATATATTAAAGCGCATATTTTGGTCCATTTAGCCCACAAGCAAAGTATCCGCGGTCAATCGAATGCAGATGGGCGCTATATAAATTTGACCAAGGCTTCCAATAGACAAGAAAGTTATTTGGTTTCTTCAGCATGTATACGGGTGTTGTGTGTGAAGTTTCTTCATGGGAAGACGACGTTTCGCCATATGAGGCCAATTGGCCTTAGACCATGCGTTATGCATGAGGCCAGTTGGCCTTTCCTCGCTCCTCATTAGACCAAATTATTCCAGGGGTCGTTTGTCTACACTGGAATCCTCCCCACTGGGACATAAAAATCTGCGGCAAACGCCACAGCCGTATACACGTATACGACCCGGTCCAGCTCCAGATACTTATGCAGGAACCAATACGCCCCCACGTAGACAGACTCATCTTCATTCATATACATACATATATACATATATACATATATATACATGCATACATACATACATACATACAAACATCGATTCATACATACATACATACATACATCCCATATATATGCATACATACATATATAAATATATACATGCATGTATATATACAGCCATACATGGATACATACATACGTATACATACATACATACATACATACATACATACATACATACATACATACATACATACATACATACATACATACATACATTCCCATATATACATTATATGGAAATATATATGCATACATAGGCTACATAAGTAAGTAAGCGTACATACGTACATAGGCTACATATATGCATACATACATACATACACATATGCGTACACGTACGTGCAAAGGTACATAGTACTTAGTACTTAGCCTACGTAGGCTATACATACTGTAATCGGCGATACAGCAGTATCCAGCAAATGCGCATATTTGCATACGATATTTTCCAGTCAGATTCAATCTGATCTGATCTAAACTAAATGCATATATTATTCCAATCCAATCTAAACCAATTTAATCCAATCCAATCTAATATTAATCTAATTTTAATAGGAAGCTCAGTTGCACTAATTAGCAGTCGATGATGCACTTATGAAGATACGACTATAGGTACGAGAATAAAGCTTCTGCTGAATAACATCAGACAGACAGACAGACAGATAGACAGACAAACAGACAGATAAGCAGGCAAACAGACAGTACGACAAGCAGGCAGGTAGACAGACAAGCAGACAGACAGACAAGCACACAGACAAGCAGGCGGACGGACGGATGGAGAGAAGGACGGAAGGACGGACAGAAAAAATAGATATCGAGAGAGATCGAGAGGGGAAGGGGAGCAAGAGAGAGGGAGAGAGAGAGGGAGTGGAAGAATGAGAGGGAGAGGGAGCCCGAAGAGGGAGAAGGAGAGGGAGAGGGATTCCTAAATAGATGGAAAGATAGAGATATAGACAAACAGACACATAATTATACAGATAGACAGATAGCCGAGATATACATGATCCACAAGTAGGTTCGAATATCATCCAACCGACTCTCACGCAATCAGCCTCATTTGACGGGAAATTAAATCCAGGATAAATACGTTAAATCCTTCCTTTGCTATTGACCAGGTTTTCGCAACTGCCCAAGTCCAACTAAACAGCTTGTTCCCTGCTCAAACCTCATCCTCAAGATCCTAAAACCCCGGGGCCGTTGCCAATCCTACAGAATGGAAACCTTGACTGTATCTGTATAGCATGAGACAGAATACTGTAAATTTAAGGCCCCTGCGTGAAACTAATCCTCCTGCATGGTAAACGAGAAAATCGATCTGAGTAACTCGGCCACGAAACGCAATCGATGAACGCAGAAGAAAAACGCAAAGAAACGTAGATTTTCCTCGCAATACCGAACTCATCGCAAGGAACAATCAAAAAGTTTAAAGGTCAACGTGTATAAACTCAATGGATATTGACCATACGGATATGAACCATACATAAGGATTACAGACCAGAGGGATACAAACCATACGGATTAGACCATACGCTGCATCCGGCGAATTTGCCTAGACAACTCGATGAAATATGCTATCGAGGAGAGACCCGGTTTCATCACTGCGCGCATCGAGAAAATTTCGTGTATGGATGTAACTCAGTTTTATGGCTGGCCATCACTGTAGTTCTCAGTCGGTAAGGATATCAGGCTATAGGTATGAGTTAAACAATTGATTTCATTAGAATAATAATATACAATACTGCAGCAAAAACAGTATCTTTGCTAAGTATAACGTATACATTCCAAGAGACGCGTATAGAGGAGTAGTTGTGGCCAACGCCACGATGACAATGCTACGAAAAGATTATATATAGCAGTATTGTATTTGTATTGCATTTGAAAATGTGTAAAGCGCCTCTTACTGTATAAATTATTCAGAGGTGCTTTCGGCGTGACAATTACCCCGAGGGATTAAAAAAGTCTTCATTAGGGGCCTACTTATCAAATGGCTATAGTATATATATATATATATATATATATATATATATATATATATATATATATATATATATCGACCTTTAAACGCGTATATATAAGTATATAGGCTACGTATACGTATATAAGTACGTAAGTACGTATACGTGGTCTCGCTTCTGCCTACCTTATCGAGCATTGCATAGCCCCTACCTCAGTGCTCGGCTCGCGTTCCCTCAGTTCGGCTGAACATGGTCTTCTCTCTGTCCCTTTTGCCCGCACCTCTACCAGGCAGAGCCATGCCTTATCTGTGGTTGGCCCCTCGACCTGGAATGGCCTTCCTCTGACACTCCGCTCCCTTCTAGAACCCCTTATCAGGCATTTCTCTCTCAACTTAAAACGGTCCTATTTGGCCGCGCTGGGGTTGGGAGCGCCTCTGAGTAGTTACCTTGAAGAGGCGCTATACAAATTCAAGTAATAAATGAATGAATGCATGAATAAGGTTATCCATAGATGTATTTACATCTATAGCTGTATTTATCTATAGATGTATTTATCCATAGATGTATTTACATTATTTTATCATGTAAAATAAATGTTTTATATAGCGACCGTATGGCATCAACCCTGCTCATTTTTCAGTGAATACTATATATATCGTTTGAGATCCTTCATCACCGCTGCCCGTTTGAAAATGAGCCACGCCATTTGTGGTCCCCGTGCACGGACCATTCTGGCCCAATAATTTATTTAAATGTCTGAAATAAACCATACAGCATCGGGAAGCGAACTGCGATCCGCATGTATATCCCTATCAAACCAGTTATACCTAATTCATGTGCAGCATTTACATATTAACATTGTATACACACATGTGTATATTATTAATAAGTCTCTATATACAAGTGGGACGCGGTGGTGTTGCGGTATGTTCTGTGCCTTGTAATCGGAGGGTTGCAGGTTCAACTCTACCTCAAGCCACTGTGTAGCGACCCTGGACAAGCTGCTCACACACAATTGTCTGTGAGGAAGGCAACGTGAAACCACATCACTCATCTCATCCCCTAGTGGCATAAAAGCCAATGGACCTGCCTCGGGTAGAGAACTCATCATCATGTATATAATTGATATAGGTTTATCTATCAATGGATCTAGATATACCTACAGTACATGATTTGATATTATAGACTTATATGTATAAATCTCTAAATAGGTACAATATATAGGCCTATATATTGTACCTATTTAGAGATTTAGGCGACGAGAAAAACCACCTCACTCATCTCAGTGGCATAAAAGCCAATGGACCTGCCTTCGGGCAGAGAACTCATCATCATGTATAAAATTGACATAGGTTTATATATCAATGCATGTAGGTATACTTAAGGCCTATATATTGTACCTATTTAGAGATTTATACATTATAAGTCTATATGTATGCATGTGCATAATGTGTTTACATGTATAAGTATACATGTATACGCTTGCATAAGCAGTAGCAGCCGGTGATCGCACGCTTGGCTGCATCTGAACATACGGCCAATTAATTGGTTGCGTGTTCCTTTCGCTCAGAGGTTGAACGCGATTGTGTCGTATATAACTGGTTGGCGGTTGTGAGCAGCGGTTTCGATGGAGAAGGTCTTCCATGTCATGGGGGTTCCAGCAGCTGCTCTAGATCCCGTCACTGCTGCTGCCCCACTGGACGATCGGATCGGTCTAGGGGAAGAGGTTTGCCTATAGGTCTACCCAACCAACCGTCCTTCCATCCGTCTGTCTGTCCGTCGATCTGTCCGTCTGGCCGTCCTTCCGTCCTTCTGTCTATCTGTCCATCTCTCTGTCCGTCTGTCCGTCTGTCTGTCTACTTGACCGTCCGTTTGTCTGTCCGTCTGTCTCTTTGTCTGTCCGTCTGCTGTCTGTCCATCTGTCTGTCTCTTTGTCCGTCTGTCTGTCCATATGTCTGCCCGTCTGTCTGTCCTTCCGTCTGTCTGTCTTTCCGTCCGTCTGTCTGTCTGTCTGTCTGTCCGTCCTGTCCGTCCGTCTGTCTGTCTGTCTGTCTGTCCTTCCGTCTGTCTGTCCGTCTGCATGTCTGTCTGTCTACTTGACCGTCCGTCCGTCCGTCTGGCCCTCTGTTCGTCTGTCTGTCCGTCGAATCCATCTGTCTGTCTGTCCGTCCGTCTGTCTATCTGTCTGTCTGTGTGGAGAGGTGGATGGACGGAAGATGAGAAGATGAGTGGACGGTCTAATCAACTTTTATAGGAGGCTCAAACTGTGTCTCTTCCTCGACTCTCTGTCGTCGACGCAATCGTTGCAACAGGCAATATTGTCGGAGTGCCATGCATGTGTCACGTTCCGCGACAGTTAAGGAGAGGGAGGGAGGGGAAGGAGGGAGGGAGAAAAGGAGAGAGTGAGGGAGAGAGAGTGAGGGAGAGAGAGAGAAAGACAGGGAGACAGAGACAGAGACAGAGGCAGAGGCAGAGACAGAGACAGACAGAGACAGAGACAGAGAGAGACACAGAGACAGAGAGAGATCGAGAGAGTCAGAGAGAGACAGAGACAGAGAGACAGAGAGATACACAGAGACAGAGAGAGATCGAGAGAGTCAGAGAGAGACAGAGACAGAGAGACAGAGTCACAGAGATACATACAGGGACAGGGACATGTACAGGGACAGGGACAGGGACAGAGACAGAGACAGAGACAGAGTCAGAGACAGACAAACAGACAGACAGAGAGACATAGAGAGACACATATAGAGAGACAGAGAGGGAGGCAGTGAGGCAGGGATGAAAGTATGGCAGACATACACACACCTATAGTTTTAAAGTCATGCAGAGAGTAGGCCATCGGTCATCCGAAGAGAGATAGGCACACTAAGACGCACAGCACTAGACGGAATCAGAGACGACCAGCAGCAGCAGCAGCTGAGAGCGGCAGTCTCACCTCATGGGACGGTCGGGAGGAGAGGAGGAGGCAGCGGTGGTCGTCGTCTCACCGCGGCGTATAGGATGCAGCATGCAGCTGGGCATCAATTACTGTCCATCCGTCCGTCCGTCCGTCCGCTCATTCCACCGAGACAAAACTTGTTTCACCAACATTCATATGCGACTCATACGCTACGGTCGTTCTTAGTTGATGACCTTCGCGATCGAGTGTCATCCTCTGTATTGTCGCTTGGAACCGGGAGCTGGAGCTGCTTCCACGGCTGCTGCTGCTGCTGTTGGAGAAGCTGAGACAAACAGAAACACATAGTTCGATTGGATGTCGATTCTGACGGCAAGAGTCCGTCACGATTAAGGGCAACGTTCTGCGCGCCATGGCATGAGTCGTTCTTGAATTGTAGCACGAATTCCGGTAAGTTCCTATACATAGTGCAGTTCATAAAAAATAATTATGGTAACTGTAAGGTTGTTTCGGATTGCCATTATATATAGGAATTTCCAGATTAGAAAACATATTCAAAAGTTGTTAATATTATTGTTGTGCTATAGTTGCGCTATGGAACTGTCCAGATGCATGGTATAACCGGTCAAGAGGTGTTAATAGTAGAGTTGTGTTAAGTTGCGCCATAGGCTTTTCTAAAGATTTTCTTCGTTGGTTCCCTGTCTTTTATACCTCCAATGTCGCCATTCTTCTCGTTGTCCAGTCCTCTCCTTTAGCTTGCCATAATCTTCCTTCACCATCCAGTCCAGTCCATTAACATTATTCTTGGTCTTCCTCTTAGCTTTTCCCCTCAATTCTTCCCTCGATTTCGAGTTTCTATAGGTTAGAATTAGATAATTATTGTATCAGTAGTTTTAATGTCAAAGACGTGTTATCGTTGTACCATAAAGGCTTCCCGTTAAGATCAAGAGATGTCAATGATTATGATTGTTTTAAATGAACTCTCCGGTTTTGAACCGGCCAGTGCGGTGTAGGCCTATTGTTTCAAGAGTATACTTGGCTCTGAAGTAGTACAATTGGTGGAATATCGTGCAGTTTCAGTATAGCGGAGTTTCTTTAGTAACATAAACTGTTCTCGTTTCACACTACTGTAACATGCGGGAGGTTTTACGCTGGCACCCTTTCCCCCAACGCATCCCTAAGCTAAGTTTAACGTCTTCGTGAGGTTCTTTAAGGTGCTATATAAATAAACATTATGCTTACGTATTTAATCCATGTGGTTACAAGGTATAGTCGAATAAACCCCGACAACGCCTGCGCAGTCCTTGCTGGGACTTTTAAGGTCTATATCTAGAAGATATTCGTTAACTACTTGTTAGCGAAGATTATCTTATAACAAAAGATAGCTGGTTGTTGTGGCAAATGTCTCTCTTAGGATTTCCTCTTTGGTCTGGCGATTCCTCTTGGGCGTGGCCCCTATCTATCTTCGAGAGCGTAGCTGCTCTGTCTCGTCTCCGCCGCCAAAGGAGACCTGGCTGTTCCTTTTGCTCGCCCAGCTACTATATACAGCGCCAGGCATTTTCCGTGACATGGAACGGACTTCCCCTGGAGATGAGTCTCCTCCCCAAGGTCTCCTCTCCTCCGTTCTATCAGTTGCTCAAGAGTCAAGGCTGTTCTCCGACTGATTGATATGCCCAACCTTGATCACACGAATTAATTGTAGGCTACTCTGAAATGAGTTAATTGGGGCAAGCTCGTTCGATCGTTGATTCATTCAGCCAGTAATTCGTTCATTCGTTGAAGATGTATGACGCCATCGAAGTTGTTCAAATGTAAATATAGCACTAACACAATTTTTGTAAGTAAAGATGCAGATTAGAACAAATTCAGTAGCTAACCGAAGCATACATGCCGAAAAGATAACGCATTTCAGACCACACGATTTCTCGATATAAACAAAATTTCCCCCATCATGATTCTAGTTCTTTCCTTAATCTGAATACTCGGTAACAATTAATGTTAGTTTCTTAAGTACATAGCGAACTTTTTGTAACAAGTTCTATCAATGTCAGCGTGATGGAAGGAATAAGCGAAAAATTGATTGATGGATTGATTGATTGTCAAATTTAATTAGATCTCTAGCATCTTTTGGTTTCAACAGTGGCAGCTCTCAGGTTTAACAAAATGACGGCACAGAAGGGCCAACCGATCAGAGGACACGTACTAACAGGCCTAATGAATTATAGGCCTAATGAGGGCGGATGGCCAATTCTCTCCCTCACCGTCTCATCTTCCCGCCGACAGTGTAAGGTCATTGAACTCATTATGGTTGAGTTGGCTAAGGGGTGCTGGTGGAACAGAAATCTCGAACCAAATTTTCTGCCCTGGCTGAACTCCGACCTCTCTATTGACAGTCCATTTATTATTATTGTATATTCGTTTAATAGATTTTCCCGATGTCAAACCGCATCAGGTTACATTCATTGCAGATAACAGTGAGTTAGTCAATATGCAACCAGCTACCGAACCGAACAGTTCCAAGATTATTAAACATATATATTATAGAAGAAGTTCGTGAGAACATCACTTAAAAGTATGATAGACTGTGTCCAAGTAGGCTATATCGAATAACATCTGGACTATTAGACTTAGTTTATCGTTTGAGTTTTATTTTAAAATATTATTGACTGTATCCAAGTGCAATTGAGGCCACATTACTCAAAGGCATAGTAATCGATTTCCAAATAAATCCAAAGACAGTGTGTGGCCGGAGACTGGGCCCATCAAGGTACCTTGTACGAAGAGGGCTTTAAAATGAGGTGAAGAGGAAAGGCCGAATAATGTTAGAGGTTCGACGAACCCGAGACACTGGCGAAGGGCAGAAGCCAGGTGCATCATGGAGCACCCGTCGACGATACTGTTAACCAGTATACTATCGAGATAATTTTATAACAAAACATATAGCTGTCTGTTTTGTCGAATAGGATAGAAAAACAAATAAATTTTGTAACTCCTATCATCTGTTCTCGTACACCATGTTGCCTTTCTGTCCGCATGACAATAGGATTTCATTTTGGGGCCACCAAAGCACCAGCAATCAGTTGGAGGGGCAAATGATCACCTGACCTCTCTATAGATCCGCCAATGGGTTCAGATACAATAATACAAACCTACACACTTCATATAATGTTGAGTGTGACATTTATGGCAAACAGGGTGCACGATATTATATGCTATAGACGCCACATTGAATACAAATTTGTATACGCATACATATGCATATATATATATATATATATATATATATACATACAGACATGTGTGAATATATATACTGTGTGTACGTACATGTATTTATATATAAACTTATACAGAAATGACAGAAAGTTCATATTTAGCTTTACAGGAGTATTGGTGCGCGATCAGCAAGACCTCCTATAGGGGCTGAAATCGAAATGACGTCACGCACCTATGTAACAATGGTTGGCGAAAATTTGTGACGATGTGTGACATGGGGTGAAGAGGGGTAATGAGAAGGAATGTGACGTACACATCAGCTATGTAATAATTAAATTTAACAAATAACAACAATTTAATTTTAATAATAACAGCACTGATTTGGAGTATTAAATTTTCATAATTTTTTGATTATTTTAATGTATACGGGCACCATTATTAATAATTTTCTAATTATTTAAATATTTGGTCACCGTTAGATTTTAAAATATTCATGCTCTCCCTATTTATTCCACGAAGGAGCATTTTGTTTCGCCATGGAAATGTGGTTTTAGGGGGTCAGAGCTTTGTGAATTGACACAATTTTTCAAGGGGTGTAACTTTGTGAACAAGTGCCACTCTTGAGGAGACGAGGGGGAAGCACAAAAATCGGCCAAAATTTTGTGACGTCATTTGTGGACGGCCCCTATGCATCATGCCCTACATCTGATTGAAGTGTGGCGTGTGTTTGCGTGTGTGTGTGTGTGGTGTAGGTGTGTGTGTGTGTGCGTGTGTCTATGGTGTGTGTCCGTGAACAAGTGTGTGTGTGTGTGTCTGTGTGTGTGTGTGTGTGTGTGTGTGTGTGTGTGTGTGTGTGTGTGTGTGTGTGTGTGTGTGTGTGTGTGTGTGTGTGTGTGTGTGTGATGAAATTATTTGTTGTATGCTACCATACTATATGGGGGATATGGCACGCACATTGTCTTCGTGGCAATTTAATGATTGACAGGTTGTGTAGTCTATCCTATAAGCGGGTGTCCTGAGCTGTGATCGATTTCTGTATCGAAACAAGATGACGATCTGTGAATAACGTACAGGTTGACGGTGAATACAAATTGTATGTATGTATGTATGTATGTATGTATGTGTATGTATGTATGTATGTATGTATATATGTATGTATGTATATATATATATATACAGGGTGGCGCAAAATAAACCGGACTATTATGGTATTGGTTTGGCAGACCTTATAACATGAAAACTGTAAAATTTCAGAATTTTCTGAATGCGTAATCTATTTAACAATGGTTGGCGAAACAATGCGTTGGATGCATAGATAATGAAGAGGAGGAACCGCGACTAATGAAGGCAAGGAATGATTTCTTACATAATTACTTGATGCACTATCAATATCTCGAATTCTCTGCCTGTAGACAAGCTGCTGAAGCATTCCCCAGATGGAATAGTCTACTTCGCTTCCATTGTCGTTGTGGGAATTCTCTAATCATTCGAAGCGAACCCCATCCTTTTTCGAGTCTTATAACGCACGAATTAACGATTTATCATCAATTGTCAACAGACGCTTCGCCATGACGGTACAAAGAATAGTTAACGCCATAGAATATTTGACGTAATTTTTATTTTATGTAGCGTTCTCATTTTTCTGTGTCATTTATGTCTACTGATAGTTTTAAGGCGATAATTACTTTGATTATTCAAGCGATGCAATTGCAAAAACTAATAGTCCGGTTTATTTTGCGCCACCCTGTATATATGTATGTATGTACACTATGACGCTATATGTATACGTATGTATGTATGTATGTATGTATGTATGTATGTATGCATGTGCGCGTATGTGTGCGCGCGCGCGTCTGTGTAGGCCTATATATATCTATATATATGTAGGTATTTATATGTATATAGCAGTTAGACTAAGATCATAAATTTGATTGACGCCTTGAACATTATTACAAAGTCGCTATGTCGTGCGATCAGATGAGAAATTCCTAAGTCAGCAAGTATGCACTATTGCACTGGACTGATTGATGATCGACTGTCATCGGTTTTGAGCAGCGATAAATTGTGTCCACAGATTATATCGACGATTAACGCATTGCTGTAGGGAAGAAGACTCATGAGTTGCGCAGATCGTGAAGATAAAGTATATAGTTCGGAAATGAAGATAAAAATGCACGTGAAGAAAATGAAGAATAAAAGCACGTAGAACGAAGATCAGCAGAAACATAGCGATTCGAAGTATATGCGCAGATATATTTTAAGAGGAAATAATATTTGATATATTATTTCAACGAAATCAGGGAACTGGAAAGGTAAGTGCAAATAATCTGAGCTGGATAAGGGAGTCCAACTCCGTGTACACTGTGTTGTAGATTCGTTAATTGTTCTGTGATGGTCTAAACTATGACTACTTTCACCGAGATAGTCAATTCGGGGCTGGAATGTCTTCCAAGTTCTAACATAACATAAAGGTTTCAAGTGGTTCAGAAGACGTGTATAGTCTGTGTTAGAACCACTGCAAGACTAAAAAATTAACCTGTAGGCCATGCTTAGGCTAATAGCCTATCTCTTCTATCGCTTCCTCTCAAAAAGCTGTGATTGTGTCCATTGTGATAGTACTATATCATCCAAACCATTTCACAAGTCCACGATTCTTGCAGTGAAGAATTTCTGCTCTAATGTTCTCTTCCGGTTTCCTAAATAATTTATATCGATGTCCTCGAGTCGCCTTGCTTGGTGCTAATTCAAAGCACTTCTCCCACTGCACTGCCTCGAGCCTTTCCAGTAATAGGCTACATACATGTATAATCTTGTATAGGCTTCAATTAGGTCTCATCTGCTCCTCCTTCTATCTAATGCCGTGAGTCCACACCTTTTCAACCTTTCTTCAAAGCTCAAAAATTTCTAACCCCGAATCATTCTGTAGCTTTTCTTTGCGCTATTACTATATTTGTTCATTGGCATGTTTCAGGTACGGATTCCACGCCTGCATGCAGCATTTTAGCCAGTTATTTGTATAACCTTAGTATTGCATCAATGTTTCTACTTACTATTGTCCATTTATCATACCTACGGTTGAGTTAGCCTTCTTTGATGTTTCAGCACACTGCCTTGAAGGTCTGGCAACTTTTTGCATATTCATTCCTAAATTCTTTTATTCCTGACTTACTTTCAGTATACCTCCACCACCACCCCCGTTTCATACGGAAACCCTTTGTTTTTTTTATTCTAGAGGCTCTAGAAATCAGAGCACCGTAGAGATTTATAGAGCGCTTTATGCCCCTATTCACCCGCACAATTAATAATAATAATAATAACAACAACAATAATAATAATAATAATAATAATAATAATAATAATAATAATAATAATAATAATAATAACAACAATAACAACAACAATAACAATAATAATAATAATAATAATAACGACAATTTGTATGGCGCCGTAACGCGGCCATATCGCCCATACTTATGGGCAACAATTATTGTCTCCTTATAGACTCACAGAACCATGCAATTCTATTGTTCTCTTTTCTGACTTGTCTCTGCAGTTCTGTCTCTTTGTTTCTGTTGCTATCATTTCTGTCTGTGCGTCTCCTTGTCTGTTATCTGTCTGTCTCAGTGTATGTCTGTGTATCTGTAGGCCTACGCGTGCTTTCCTGTGCATCTGTTTGCCTGTTTGTTTTCGTGTCTATTAAGCTGGCATCCTGCAGTGCCTATATAGTTTTTACGTAGCGCTTATGAATGTCCGATTTTTACCATTAAGCTTACATATCGGTCTGCGTGTGTGTGCGTGTGTTTGTGTGGTACTGTATGCGTGTGTCTGGCTGGATGTGACTCTGTTCGTCGCATTTCCGCTCTCTTTCCAAATGTATGTATCTGACAATCTATGTTGCGCCTCTAAAGAACTGCACAAAAGTTGCAGTGAGAAATACTCGATTTTAATATTAATTATCACAACCATTTGTCTTACTAACCTTATATTTGCCTATACTAGCTGCATAGCTGCATCAAACTTGCATCTTTAGGGTCAAAAGTGGGGCGAAGGGATTAGCAAAATCACCTTTAACCCCAGATTTTCAAGTAGGGCATATATGCCTTCTGGATAAAATGCAGTCTTCTGGTTAACCAACAGTCTAATTTTATTTTCATGAAGTGTCTCCCGTTCATTCATCTTCTTTACTATCCCTGCCTCCTATTCTTTCTTTACTTTAACTCTTCTGATTTTTATACATAACTTATGACGTGCTTAAATACCGTTTGGTCATGTGATTGAATAGCACATGTATAGTATATTTACTCTGAAGTGTCAACAATGCGAAATTGTGCTGCTGATTATGGAAAAGATGGGGTCAATGCCTATAAGCTATATGGCTTCCTTTTGACTCCACTTGTGCAGTGGCTCTGCTGTTCAGTTGTATGAAAAAGTGCTTATTTTGTATTTTGTTTCCTGCTGCTGTTACAATAAAGATAAAGATATATCACAGGACAACGACGCTGTCATATTTCTGTGGTTTTTTCTTAAGCACTACAAGTGATTACCTCCGCCGCTCGTCTACCTGTGGTAATGCCAGTCCCAAGCCTTGATAAATGAGGAGGGCGACGCTAATCATCTTTGTTATGAGTCTTATGACACAGTTTCGATTAACAGCAACTAACTAAAGTATACAAGTGATTGAGTTTTGTTGCTTTTCAATCGTTTTGTGTTGTGCTACCAATGTTTGGTAAATTAAATAAGCTTATGCATTACATATAATACATAATATATAACCTCTGGTCCACTTCTACCGACGCCCTTGGTTACAATTAAGAAAATGTAGCACAATGGATAAGCCGAAAAAACACTTAGGCTGTTGCATGTATATAAATGCGAGAGCTTTGTGTATTGTTGCTGCTCTCTGAGATTGTTCGCATGAAATGGCGGATGATACTTTCTTTCTCTACAGATGAACAGAAAGACTACTGTCGCATGAATGCATATAATAGGAGGAGGAATGCTTAAGCGAATTATTGCAGGAAGCGTTACGCATGGCCGATCCCTGAGATTATCAGTTTTCTATTTCGATGCCGAGTCGATTCCATATCGGTCGTAATTCACGGATTGAATTCAGAAATTCATGGTGCTTGACTGATCGACTTTGGAACCACCGCAGTCCAAGACGAATTCGGCAGCTATTTTTGCGGTTGGAATACTGTTGCGGCTGCTGCTGCAGAAGCCGCCAACGACCTCCATCCTCCGCTGCGGCTATTGTCGCGACTGTTGCTGCTAGTTGGTCTCCTCCGTTGGGAAAGGCACATTCTGCTGATGGGGCTTGGTTCCCAGAGACCATAAAAGGATGTTGTCGTTCCCTGCGTTCGGCCTGGAACCCATAAAACGCAATTGAGGAGCTCGACCGATATTTATCTGTTACACTAGAAGGATGTTAAATGGATTACAGACCACGAAGTAATTGTTTTCTCGTGCGATAAATGCGAAAACTTAACCCTCGGGCTACCAAGGGGGGGTGGTTGCCACCCCCCCTAGGTTTTTTCATTTCGAACTTTTTCCGTATGGAATAAAAATTTGACCTTTTAGGTAGCTGTAGGGGGTTCATTTACACACGTTTTTGAGGTAAAATGTGAGATGATATCTCACACCGTTCAAAAGTTATACCCAATATACCCGAGGTACCAGCAGGGGGTGGATACCACCCCCTCAGATTTTCGACTATATCTTATCCGTCATTTAATATTAAGAGACACAAATTATACCATTCTATAGAGGGAATGTGGGGCTACATTTCTATGGTCACTAAGTTGACCTGAGACAACCGGAAGTGCTCAAAATAAATAATAATACGCGTAATATGCGTGAAAAAATGGCTGAATAGAAGGACTCCCCTTAGTTTTTGTCTGTAGCGTATTCATTTGTCTTCCTGGAAGAGAAACAAAGATACCATTCTTTAGAGGGAATGAAGGGCTTCATTTGCATATCTACATCTTTGTCTTTTGAATACCGGAAGTGATTAAAATAAATAATAATACGCGTAATCTGTGTGAAAATGGCTGAATACAGCATTACAACGTAAACCGATATATATGTATGGATATATATGTATGGATGTACATTTATACTATATAAACATGTGTAGGGATGATTTTGTGTATCTTTTATACATAGATTAGTTTCAAAACACACATAATCTTATATTTGTTTATCCAAAATGTACAAAATGTACGCAATAATATACAATATTGCTAATTAATGGGTTCCTTTGTTAAAAGTGATGTAATTTCGAGGTGCATTCGCATAATGTAAAACTAAATATACCATTCTGTGCAGAAATGAATGCTGAATCCAATGCTATATTACACGTTATGATATGTAAAACCAAACACGAAATCCAGGGGGGTGGTAACCACCCCCTTGGTAGTCCGTGTTACAAAAAAGCTTGGTAGCCCCTAGGGTTAAAAGCCCTTGTGAATTGCGATGTCTTCTAATGTATTGTAATGTATATAATGCAATTTAGTGTATAGTGTAATTAACGTTAGGCCTGACCCCTATGCTGAGAGGGACTAATTCAAGCCTGAAGATATATAGATATATATATATATAAATATATATATATATATATAAATATATATATATATAAATATATATATATAAATATATATATAGGCATTATATATATATATAACGTTTGGTCTACGTGAAAACTGTAATGTGAACATACCTTAATTTATTACATATGCATATATATATATATATATAGAGAGAGAGAGAGAGAGAGAGAGAGAGAGAGAGAGAGAGAGAGAGAGAGAGAGACTGTGCAGTCCAACGCAAAATAATGTCCGTGTAACTTAGCCATGAACCCCCGCGCGTTTTTAGGATTTTAAATCCAGCTTCACAAACTTGACCTCACTGCTCTTGCGTCTGAATTCGTTTCTTCCATATAAGTGTGCCCATAAATATTCGCCCAAATTCCCATATGACCCCTTATGGGTGTCATAACCAACAAGCATTGTCATAATCAATATGATAATCACCGTTGCCATAATCACCCCACCACCACCATCATCAACATCATCATTGTCAACATTAATAATGGAATAAGCTTCTGTTGTGATTACCATATTCTCGTAAGTTTTATAGGCTAATAATCAATATTCGGGTATCCAATGTAGACAAACGTGGATACAAACGCTTTCAGACCTACATATACATGTATGGGCCTAGCGCATGTGTGCAGCGTATACATATGTTTCAACAGCCTAGCGTATAGGCCTATTTAGGTTTACTACGCCGTGCACAGATGTACATGTAGCCTATAAGTCGGTTTTGTCCTTATAGGATCTGCTGGGAAATGGAGGTTTCGACCTACCGTGATCATTCTATCGTAGATCACATATTAGTTACGCATGAACGAACACACGCTGTTCATGCGCGCATGACTGGTCTCGTTTTCACGACCCACTTACCCGGCCGATCGTACGTTGCGCTCGAAAATCTTACAAGTGTTTCCTCTTGAAATCCGCGAACAGAGTCGTCAACGACGATATAGACTAATTAATTTGTCTAAGATCACAGCACGTGGTTTATAGTTTATACTCATGTGTTTAAAGTGGTTAACCTTGTGACCTTCAACAGATGGACTCGGGCCTCCTTCGGACTCAGGGGTGCAAAAAAAACTTTTTTCAAAATGAAAAGTTGGGTTGTTTTTTTGCTGTTTTTTTTGCTTTTAAGATTTTTCTATTTCGAATCATAAAACTCATAAAAATGGCATGATACCGTTCAAATTAATCAGAGGCATATAAATGAAATTAACTAGAACAGTAGAACCGTAGAATGTCATAAAACGAAGTTAACAAAGACCATACAACAATTGCCAAGAGAGTTGAAGAGACGAAATTTTTGGCATTTATAATTTTGAAATTTGTAAAAAAAAAAAACCAAAATTTGCGGTTTTTGGTTTTTGATTTAAAAAAACCCAAGCCTTTAGCCCTGTTCGGACTACCCATTTGGACTCAACGTAGCACTCGTGAATAAGCTGGTGCCCTGCGCTTGGCTTTCGAGTGGCGCTTTAGAAGTTTATTACGATTACGATTACGGTGAAAACGGTGCTTTACTGGAGCCCTCCAAAGGTTCATATTATTTTGTGAATTTAATCGTAATCGTAGGCCTAATCGTAAACTCCTAACATTTCTGAAGCACCAGTTTATTAATTCAATGCCAACCGCAGGGCAGCAAAGCTTATTCACGACGCGCTGCGTCGTGGCTAGAGAGTTGGTACGTATCATACACGAAAATTGTATTTATGGTTTACTCGGCGTGTAATTCCAAGTCAGCAGCAAGGTTCAGTTTGGCAACAACTTAGCAAAGCATTATATAATGACAAGGTTGAGAAAATTGTATTGCATTGTATTTTCGTTTATATTCGTGACTAGCTGTCAAAACGCAGCAACAACGCAAGCATGATTATAATACACCTATAGTATTAGAGACTAGACTATTATAGCTTTGGATACTGCACTGTTCAGAAATAGTAAGTAAGTATGTATATTCTTTATTAAACCAATTGCATATCCGCACTCTGGTGTACATACATCGTAATAACAATCAACTGTCAATATGAGTACAACATTACATGTATAACAATAGACGTCTTGCGCTAATTGAGCTAACTGCGCTAATACAGCTAATTTGATACGTTTACAATGTTGAGAGTGAGACTGGGCGAGATTTCAGACAGCAGTTAGTCAATGTTTAATACATCTGGCGTGTTAAAAAGTTCTTGCTGTCCTTGGCTGAGATGGTAAAATGGTGGAGTCTGAGTCGAAGATTGTATCGGCTCTCCTGTCGCTCCTGGCACTTTCGGCGTAGAACGTGTTTGAGATCGCTTATTATGGCCTTGAACAACGAGTCATCAGCTCGGTTAGCCAAGCTTTAAACTGTCGGGGACTCATGTGGCAGAAACCCAGCTCGCCTAAGTCCATGAGTGAAGCGTTCCAAGCGATCACGCTCTCCTCCACTCAGGTACCCCTCCCCCCCACCAGGCCGGAGACGCGTACATCAGTCTCGCCATCGTTGTTGTTTGCGTTACCTCATAATAGGGCCTGCGTTGGCATACCACGCCCTAGTAGAGTTTTCAGGGCATACATAGATCAGGATATTGTCAACAAAAAACAAAGCTGCTGTAGTCCCTATTGTGCAGACTTTGTTATTGTACGGTCGGCAAAAACATTTCCCTTCGCAGTGAAAACACTGGAAATTTCGAGGCACTTATGAAATTTCGGTCACAGACCGACATTATTTTAATTCATTATAATTATGTCATCTGCTCCATGCATTGCCCAGTAGATAAGCGCCCGTGGCGCGTTGGATAACAAAATCGCAGACTGATTCATACTGTGTTCGATCAGCGGATATGTTCGTAGACAGCTAGTGTATCGCAAGACTGTTCTGTTAGTAGGCCAAGTGCCTAACACTTTACAGCGCAGTGCGTTTGTCAGGCGCTTAATAAAGAAAAGATATTATTAATTATTATTATATTCAAAATGAGCTGATTCGTCTGTGTGATCAGCAAGTTCGAGACAGTAGTGTCGCAGACTGTCTTGAGACCAAGTTCTACACTTTACTGTCATGAGAGCGCATGCAGATATCAATATCATAAAGCATAGATCGGTCTGCCTACGATATGTTGATGGCACCATCCCGGTTCTCAGCATGTGGCAAAAGAACAATTATAACTTTCATCCCAATGCGTGACAAACACTGGCGAAACTAATGCGTTTTGACTCCATGCCAATCCATTTTGTTCATATGAAATTAATTTGTTTTGACTGAGCGTCTGTGAATAAGCTGGTTCCCGCGATTAAATTTTATGGGAACTCAAGAAATCTCTTAGATATTATATAAGGTGAAGCATCTGGAACGGCTACTCATCCATGTCGCTTATTATTATTATTATTATTATTATTATTATTATTATTATTATTATTATTATTATTATTATTATTATTATTATTATTATTATTATTCATTATCATCATCATCATTATTTATTCCACGTATGCATCATCCTAGTAATGGTACACCGTACATGTAGGCCCCTATATTAATTCAGTTCGTGCATGCCTAAGTAGGATAAGTGTAACCAGAGGATCCATATTGCACGTATGTTTTTGTTGATGCTTAAATATTATATGATTTCCTGTATTTGTGATGCACAGGTTTATAGTCTCTTGCCTCAGTAAACGTACCCTGGGAATCGGTCCTATTGTACATTTGTTGATGCTTAAATATTGTATGTTTTTCGCTATTTGTGATATATACAGAGTCAAGCTAAGTAATTACGGCTTGGTTTTGGCGAGCCATCGGTTGATGCCTCGTGCAATAGAAGTTTTTAATTCAAGTAGACCTACGCACAAGTGTATGTCGGCCCCTATGTATGTATGCATGCACTTAGGGTATGTATTTACTTGCTTGTATGCATGTATGTATGTATGTATGTATGTATGTATACATATATGTATGTATTCATGTATGTGTGTGTATGTATGTATTCATGTATGTATGTATATATATATGTATGTATGTATGTATGTATGTACGTATGTATGTATGTATGTATGTATGTATGTATGTATGTATGTATATAGGCTTATTCATGCATGTATATAGGCCCAAAATGTATGCATGTATGTATGTATGTATTGCACGCATATTTATTTATGTATGTATGTATGCGTATATGTATTCACGTATTAACGTATGTATGTATTTATGTATGTATGTATGTGTATATGTATGTATGTATGTATGCTTGCGTGTATACACACAATAGGCATGTCCTGTGACACGGAGACAAGAATAGTGCATTTCACGGTTGGTTATATATAGCGGATCATTCTCAGGTTAAAGCCGGGCGCCGAACGCATCGTTGAGCAGCATTCGATTCCTGGCTGAAATTTATCTCACTGTGTCATATTGACACGCAACCCGATTTCTGAAACGAACGGCGAATCGTCGGACACGGGCTGTTGACTTTCTGCAGAATCCTCGAGCGCAACAGCATCAGTGCACACGTCTGTTGTTCCAGCAGCAAGCAGCAGGCAGCTGCATTGTGTGGTTATATTGCGAACGCTTTGATACACGATGGTGTTTGCCTGTAGCCTGTAGGGGTTTTGGTGGGTGAAATCGAATATCTGTTGAATGTACAGTGTCCGTTTTGTTTGCACCACTTTCTTTCTTGCTACATGTGATCCAAGGCAAACATTTGTGGCATGCAGTTGGAAAATCGAGATGTCATGTTCAGAGCTTTTAACGCTGACATTTTAGACGATTTTCATCGTCATCATCGTCGTTGTCGTCATTATGTCATCATCGTCGTTGTATTCGTCGTCGTTGTCATCTTCATTGTCGCCGCTGCCACCATACCACTGAGCAATATTTGAGACAATAAAAATAGAGTGTTGAGAGGATCTTGTCACGACAGTTCCAGTGCGCTTTTGTTGAAATGTGTTTCTTCTTCTGTAGGATATTACTTCGACGACGAGAAGTGAGAATTGAGATTTAGACGTCTCTTCCTGACAACGGAACGGAGCCACGCGGGACAGAAGTCTCGTCACTCAAAGGTCAACCGGGGCGAAATAAAAGACAATAAAGCCGATGACAGGGAGAGAATTGAGACAGAGACGGTCACCTACAAGGATTGTCGCTTAAGCCGTGAAAGGTTAACCGAGATAGATGGAGGGTTCAACGACAGAAAGGGTGAGCAAGAAGAAGAAGAAGCGAAGTGCCCGGATGACCATCAACACGGCCCTGAACAATTTCGCCTCGAGTGCATCGATGCACGGCGTTCCACGCATCATCAACGCCAGTTCCGCTCCGGCGAAGATCTTCTGGTCACTGGTCTGCGTCGGCGCCTTCCTGACCTTCATCTGGACCGGGGCCAACCTTCTCAATCAGTACTTCTCCTACCCGAAGAAGGTCAACGTCGAGATCATCCAGCGTCCGGTACCCTTTCCCTCCGTTACCGTCTGCAACACGGACCACCTTGACCTTAAGGTCATCGATCGGCTGGAAAAGGTGTTCACCGTGGCTAACGGCAGCGACGACGTGGACGAATTCGAGCGGAAGTACCAGGACTACTCGGCCATGGCGAATGCACTGATCGCCATCAACCACCAGGACAGCATTTCCAGCGAGACGATGAAGGACTCGCTCGAGGTCCTCTCGCGACTTGGATTCGTCGCCAACGTCGGGCCGCAGTTGGCTTCGAAGGCCGGCATCAACGCCGAGGACTTCATCGTCAACTGCCGCTTCATGGATGAGGACTGCAACATCAGCCAGACGTTCGTCAAGGTTTTCGACCCCTACTACTTCAACTGTTTCACGTTCCAGCCGCAACGCATCCTCAAGTCCAAGTCGACGCGCCTGTCCGGGGTCGAGTACGGCCTATCGTTGCTGCTCTACGTCGGCTGCGCCGGCCAGGTGGAGAAACTGGAAGCTGGGGGCGAGGCCCTTCCAACCATACCTGGAATGATCGAGTCCGACCCGGCGCTCGTCACGGGACAGGGAGCTCGGGTTGTCGTTCACGCCTCCGACACGATGCCCCTTCCGACGGCCGATGGGTACGACATACCGTCCGGGTACTCGGTGAGCATCGGGCTGAGGGCTCGCGAGAACATTCGGATTGGTCTTCCTCACGGCAACTGCACGACGACGGAAGGACGTCGGCATCGACGAGGGTGAGGAGCAGTCGAAGAAGAAGGAGGGAGATTCGAAGAAGAGAGCTGGACGAGCACCGTACATCTACACCCTCGTCTCCTGCCAGAACGAGTGCATCCAGAAGATGATAATGGACACGTGCCACTGCATCGACAACCGCATCCCGACGCTCCACTCGTCCGTGACCGACACAGCCCATCCGCTCCCCTTCTGTCTCCAGTTGATGGCGCTTCCGAGTGCCTGCAGCCTGGACGCTGGCGGCGGCAGGGAGACGGACCACGACTCGGACGAGGAGACGAACGAGACCAACGAGGAGGAGCAGCGGTGTTACGAGATCGAGCGCAGTAACGCCATTGCCTTCAACAAGCGACTCGAGTGCCGCAAACAGGTTTACGAGAACATGACCATTCGCGACCCCGAGGCGATGGACTCCTGCGGGTGTCATCCCCCGTGCCGCGACGTCGTCTACGACTCGAGCAACAGTCTGTCGATGCTGCCGGAGAACCGTCGAGAGCACGCCTTCTACCATCTCGTCGACCAGTTCGTCGATCAGATGTCGCCGGAACGGAAGAAAATCCTGAAGAAGAAGTTCGGTGGTAAGTACCTCGAGTACGTAAAGGAGCACACGTCGCGGGTAAACGTCCACATCGCCGACAGCAACATCATCAAGACGACCGAGTCGCCCGACTACGACCTCATCCGGTTGGTGTCGGACATCGGCGGACAGCTCGGACTCTGGATCGGCATATCCGTCATCACGCTCGTCGAGGTCCTGCAGCTGTGCGCCGACATCTTCGGCATCATCGTCTACCAGGGGAGGAGGCTGAAGGGCGGTGACTGGAAGCAGGAGCTGCCCAAGTCCAAGCAGAATCAGCAACAGGTGGCATCGCCAAACAAGGTGAAGGGAGAAGCGGTTGGAGCAGGAGGAGCAGGAGGAGGAGCAGGACATCAAGCCACCGGACACTATCATCCGCACCTACGTCATCAACATCTCCTCCATCTTCATAAGTCGCTTTCAGTCGACAACGATGAGGATGACGAAACAACTTTCGAAATTGACAAGATGACCTCAGTGTAGCAAGATCTCTTAGAGACATCTGTTGTTCTAGGGTCCACAACGCCGTTCAATCGCTCATTCGCAAACGTGAGCATTCGTAAGCCTACGGAACAGTATGGCATACGACAGCACACATAAGCTCTGTACTATACGTGGCCCTCAACGGGTAGGCCTATACATTTGTGCTGGCATGCCCATAAGAAGCTAACATAGGACCCATATTTTCACATGGGACCCATCAACCGCTCAAGGGCATGCTGGCAAGGATATGGGACCCACGAGTAGGCCTAATCATCGCAATCAGACTTATAGGCTATAGTTGCTGTTTAACGACGTTGTGTTATGACAAAGATGATTAGCGTCGCCCTCCTCCTTTATCCAAGCTTGGAACTGGCATTACCAGGGGATGGGCAGTGGCGGAGTCTGCGATTAGCTTGCAACTGTCCATTGAGACCAGCTAGGTCCTTTTCAGAAGCCTTTAAGGTATACGGCCGTAACGGCCGTATAACACTTTTGACTATTAACCCTGTTCACTATGAAATCTGAAATTGTTATGAAGCTCCTGCACTGTGCACCACGTAAAACTCTTTTGAACTAGGACTGGGACTACGGGCGATTGACAGCAACTGTTAAGGCCTACAGCAATCATTCCGCTTGTGCACATACTGCTAACTTTTTTTATAAGAACGCCAAATGGCCTGTATACGCCTAAACGGAATTATAACTCTTAATTTTGCATCTGTTTAGACTTGTGCTATGATTTCGTAGTTATAGGACTTAAGAGCCCATTCTATAAACCTATCGTTTGTTTATTTATTTATAATGACATAAGGAGGCAGAGGCCTATAGGCTATTATCAGCTGAACTCGCTTATATCCAGGGCTGTTAAAGGTTTTTGTTTTTTTTATATTTTTGTTTGTTACTTTTTTAAACCAAAAAACCCAGAAAATTGCAAAATTTTATTTTTTGAATTTGTACAAATTTAGAAATTGTAAATGCCAAAATGGCGTCTCTTCAACTCTCTTGGCAATTGTTATATAGCCTATGGTCTTTGTTAATTTCGTTACATGACATTCTACGGGTCTACTGTTCTAGTTAATTTCATTTATATGCATCTGATTAATTTGAACGGTATTCATGCCATTTTAGGATTTTTATGAGTCGAAATAGGAAAACCTTAAAAACAAAAAACCCAGAAGACCCCCCAATTTTTGTTAAACCTGGGTTATTGCACCCCTGCTTGTATCTCATGTTCGTCAATTTGTTAAGAAAAATGTTTCGTTGCGCATGACTTCTGAATTTTAACCTCTGTCAGCAGGCCCGTAGCCAGTATGAGGCAAGACGAGGCGAGTGCCTCGGCGTTACTCTCAAGACGAGGCAAGACGAGGCATGCCACTTCGTCTTACTTCGTCTGTTCGACAGGAGAATTAAGATATCGTGTAAAAAGTAATTAGAGTATTTCATTACATTGCCTGGCATCGTCTCCAAGCGTTTGACCTAAATAATATTAATGGTTACATCTGCTGACCTTTATAAGTACGAACGAATTCTAGGTAACTATGAAACCAGCCTATACAATTTCAAATCGTCATTCTGCTTTCTTTCGTAAGTTCCGGTAATCAAAAGTAATTAAACAATTATAACTATCTGTTTTTTTTAATTCATAATTATTACCATTTACGAAATCAGTCTAAGAAATTACTTCAAATAAGCTAGGAGCCTAGGATTAGACGACTTAGTCGGCTACACTACAGGACAAGATCATGATGACTACGTCAGTCTAAACTTCATTTCCTGAAACAAGGAGAAAAGTTCAGTTTCTCGAATTAGAAGAAAGAGATAAGATCATAAACTGATGAAAGTTATGCAGCAAATGTCATTCGGCATAATTAGGCATAAGGGAAGCGTTCTTCTATTACCTCGTTGAAGGGAAGACGGGCATAGAAATGTTGACACAAAAACGATTTCATGGTTACTTTTGGTAGTTGTTTTATTAATACTATCATTAACCCTCGGGCTACGGGGGGGGGTGGTTGCCACCCCCTAGGTTTTCTCTCAAACTTTTTTCCGTATGGAATAAAAAATTTGACCTTTTAGGTAGCTGTAGGGGGTTCATTTACACACGTTTTGAGGTAAAATGTGAGATGATATCTCACACCGTTCAAAAGTTATACCCAATATACCGGAGGTGCCAGGGGAGTTGGATAGCCACCCCCTAGATTTTCGACTATATCTTATCCGTCATTTAATATTAAGAGACGCAAATTATACCATTCTATAGAGGGAATGTGGGGCTACATTTCCATGGTCACTGAGTTGACCTGAGACAACCGGAAGTGCTCAAAATAAATTATAATACGCGTAACATGCGTGAAAAATGGCTGAATGGAAGGACTCCCCCTTAGTTTTTGTCTGTAGCGTATTCATTTGTCTTCCTGGAAGAGAAACAAAGATACCATTCTTTATATGGAATGAAGTGCTTCATTTGCTTACCTACATCTTTGTCTTTTGAATACCGGAAGTGATCAAAATAAATAATAATACGCGTAATCTGTGTGAAAATGGCTGAATACAGCGTTATAACGTAAACCGATATATATGTATGGATATATATGTATGGATGTACATTTATACTATATAAACATGTGTAGGGATGATTTTGTGTATCTTTTATACATAGATTAGTTTCAAAACACACATAATCTTATATTTGTTTATCCAAAAAGTACAAAATGTACGCAATAATATACAATATTGCTAATTAATGGGTCCCGTTGTTAAAAGTGATGTAATTCCGAGGTGCATTCACATAATGTACAACTAAATATACCATTCTGTGCAGAAATGAATGCTGAATCCAATGCTATATTACAAGTTATGATATGTAAAACCAAACACGAAATCCAGGGGGGGTGGTAACCACCCCCCCTTGGTAGTCCGTGTTACAAAAAAAGCTTGGTAGCCCTAGGGTTAATGAAATAACGCAGAAAAATTTCTTATCAAAATTGTTTTTACTTTTATTAATATTTTATATCAATTTTTTAAAAGGAATTTATAGAGGGAAATAATTACAGGAATATAGTAGGCATGGAGGTCATGACAACTTTACTGGCACTTTTTGGCGTTGGCGCGGCATTTGACACTATGAACTATATGAGATAGGCTACATCTGAACGGTTGCAACTATCTTTAGGCCTGTCTGGAAATCTGCTCAGTGTGATCTCGTTAACGATAACGGTAACGAAAATATTCGTTAAAGAAAACAAATTGATTTCGTTAAAGATAATTATAACTGTAATTTTATAATATCATTAACTACAACAGTAGGCCTACTATAACTAGGCCTATAACTAAAATAACACTAACGAAAACTCTACGTTATTTTCTATACAAAAAATGCGACATCGACAAGCGAACGTGAAAATGAGCTAAAACTAATAGCTTATGTTCGTCCCGGAATTCGTAAAATTAGTATAATTGTAGTAATCTTGTAGCCAAATTGTCCTTGAAGATCATGAGCGGCCGCACTCGTGGGAAGTCTGAGAGTCTGGAGTCATTTCATGTAGGCCTACGAATCAATCCCAGATAAAAGTTCGTGTATCATCAGCGGTGCTGGTGTTAATGATGGGAAGTTAAGTGGCCGGCTGATAGCCGGTATAAATACGAATAATCTGCTCAATCATTTCAAATGTGATATTTGCAGACAGGCTTTTACAGAACATTCCAAAAAGTATTCAGGCACAACAAAATGCTGCTTCTATTGGCTGCTTTCATTGACTTTAAAATGCTCTAAAACTCACCTACGAGTATCAACAATATTAAATCTTTTCCGGGGCTGAACACCCCCGTGCCAACACAGTCCCCGCTTAAAGGGAAGGGAGGGGAGGGTTTGAGAAGGGGCAGGGAATAGGGTGGGACCAGGACGGGACGGGGAAGGAGGGGATGGGAACGGATAAAAAGGGAGGGAAGGGTAGGGAAGCGGAGGACGGGAGGGGAGGCAGAAAACGGGAATGGGAGGGATTTGCCTCGTCTTGATTTTGACTCTGTCTGTCCTTTGTTGACCTCTGCTCTCAGTAGAGGCATGTTTAGTATAGTTATAAAGTCTTCTGCAATAAACAACATTGCACGCGGCCACTTTTACCTATGACAACGACTTGAAGGTGAACAAAACGATGGCTTCTCGCAGTCAGCGCGGAACGGTTGCATATAGGCTAGGCTAAACTCTTTCATCAATTTTTCCAGCACAACACTAAAGCTTCCAGTAAGGGACGCGGCCACGTAAATCTTATCGGCAGCACGCGAATCCCGATTTTCGTGTCATATTACGACCAAGCGCGGAATAATAAATAAGTACGCGTAGCCTACCAACAACTATGCACGGACGACCCACGAACGCATCGAGTATGCCCCCTAGGTATCCGCGGACACCCCCGCGGCATCTTAACGGCGCACCAACGACATCGTATATCTGCGCTGCCATCATGCTTCACATAATTAGACCCTACAGTCCGCACTCAAGAGCCATCGACGAAGGCAGCTCGGGACCAGTTTTACGAATCTCCGACTTTATTCAGATGACCAGCAACGGTGCAAACTATATAAACGCGTAACTTAGCAGCGGCGGTCCGTGGTCTATAATTTAGCAAGTCCCTTACGAGGCGAGTTTAGCCGGCGGTGGAGACGGCAATAACCGACTCACAATGGCGGCGTTAACACTGCGTTTATACTGCCGAACCGATCGAGCGCTTCCAGCTGGCCTAGTGTTACTGTTCACAGTCGTTGCCTGATGTTAATTTTATGTGCAGAAATTCCTCTTGTTTGCTTATCCGGAGAATATTTGACCGTGGTCCGACCATTCTTTCGGTACAGGATTATTCAAGACGGGGCACGTACCGGCGGCATGCTATTGCATTGATGAAACGCTTGACGTTCTCGTATTAGCTTCGTTTAGAGTAAAATGCATGCATATACTTAATGCGGAATAGCGTTCATCTTGTCGGTTTTCCATTGCCCGGTGTGATGGAGCCTCGTAAATTCCATATGAAATGATGACACAATCATCGCAACCCCCCCGGCAATTCTCACCCTGTCGCTACCACTGCTTTCCACACCCGGTGCTTTTCCACCCGTTGGTTTTCCACACCCAGACCGACCGAATGCCTGTCAATTGTTATCTGTGTCTTAATGAAGCCATTAAGCTCAGCGTGTGTCTAACGACAATTCCAATGGCCGTCGGCCACACCAGGGAGGTCGAAATATTGCAATTTACAACTCCATCCAGGAATCGATCGATGCTTTTCAGTAGCATAAAAATAAAACCAGAATGCACCGACATGATTGTGCCATGCATTATTCTATTCATGTTTCTGCTGGGCAGGAATTTCATGTAGAACCAGGACAGCCATGGAGTTATTGCTTATATATACAGACACAATGCATGGATGGGTCACCTTCCCACTTGAAAAATTTTTTACAAATTAAATGCAGGACAATTCAGGAAGTTAATTTTTACAACTCCACAAGCTGTCACAGCAAAGTTTCATCCCATTTGTCAAATACATTGTACCTTTTATCCCTTTAATGACGAGTGTGTACTAAAAGCAACTGGGAAACCAATGCAGCTCGTCGTTAAAGGATTAACACTTTAACAATGAGCTGTACTGGTTTCCCAGTTGCTTTTGTGGCGACCGCCGCCCCGCACGCTACCTCTCTCTCTCTCTCTGCTCACGGGACGGCGTCGGCTCCAGCCCACTATCCGTCTGGAGCCGCCCGAGTCACTCTGCCTTGTCTACTTCAATGTAAATGGCTGTTCTCCATCTCTACCCAGGGTGACCGTTCCTATCAGGGGAGGTTAGGATGGGTCGCTTCTCCAAGAGAGGTAACACTTTACAGCTTTATCTCGGTCAGACTCTGCCTCTTCCACTGTCACCGGATGGGCAACGTCCTGAGGATGACCGTCTCTCAGAACAGGGTTCGTTCTTTTATCAGCAGGAGTCTTTTTCTTCGTGTTTACCGTCTTAGCTACACGCTTCCTCTTCCCTCTACCTGATCTGAACTTCGACTCACCATTCTACATCTTGTGACTCTTAAACCATCGCCAATAATAAGGGACACCAAACGTTCTCTAAGTTCTTGGGACCATAAATATTTGTGACAAGTCTTTACGTCATTTCGCCCTACACAATACCTGTAACAAATCTCTACGTCCTGTCATAATAGACACTTGTCCATGTTCTACCGTCATGTGTCTATCGGACCATTTCCGTGTTTGGCATGCGGCCTCACACGTATATTGTCATGCACCACAATTGACGGAGCAAGTTCCCTTACCCGTCTCTGTGTTGGCAAATAACAACCAACACAGTGATAAATTCTGCTTCGAAAGAGAAAGAAAGACACCGGTGGGATCTCACGGACTGTGAAGGCAAAGATCGACCGACACAGTAAGAAATTCTGCTTCGTAAGATATAAGGTTTCAACGGACTCTGAGAGTAGGCCTAAAGGCAAAGAACACGCTCGTCTCTGTGTTGGCAAAGAAAGACTAACACAGCGATCAATTCTGCTTCGAAAGAAAGAAACACTGGTAGGGTACCTACGGACTCTGATAGTGAAGGCAAGGAAAGACAAACACAGTATAATTCTACTTCAAAAGAAACATACACTGGCCTCTGTGTTGGCAAAGAACGACCAACACAGTGATAAATTCTGGTAAGGTATCTACGGACTCTGATAGTGAAGGTCCGCTCTCTATAACCTTCGCTATCTACACACAGAACTTCGTTCCAACCTACGCACGAGGGGCCCAGCCTCGCACTTCAGTCAGTTCTCACAGCTGTGTGTTGCGACAAGCATATATCTATCTATCCGGACTTCCACGTATCGGTAACTCTCTTGGTCTGCATTGATCTACCCACCTGGGGTTTTGTACTCGTCACCAAGGGCGTTGACTCGCTGTGTCTCGCGAGTACACCCTTCCCCGGCTTAAGTCTTACACAACCTTTCTTCCCGCTATCCGAATTAATCTGATCCGGGACCTGCCAACAGAGTGGGCCCTTACTCCGCCTCAGGTATCCCTTGCATCAGACTTTCCGAATCAGAAAGCGAGCGTTACGGTTGTGCCCGGGAGCGCACGGACTCACAGGATTCGTTTCTGAATCCTCGGACTCGATTCCGTTGCCGGAATCAGGGGGTAGTGTCACTAACGTTACCCCTATGTTTCTCAAAGACCTGTGTATTTGCTTCCCTGTTAGGGAATTGTACTGTCTCTCAAACCTGAACGAACCACGGTCAGATCTGTCGGGTAGTTCCCCGAACAGAGAGATATGCGGTTAGTTCCGCAAGTAAAGAAACCGCGGGGAAACCGCGAATAAAGATAATGCGGCTAGTCCCGCAAGTCAAGAATTCGCTGGAAGACTGCGACTAGAGATATTGCGGTTAGTCCCGCAAGTAGCCTAGATATTTACCGCGGGGAAACCGCGGTAATAAGTACAACCGACGTGAAGTACGCAAAGAAAGATTATCCGCAAGAAAACCGCGGAAGTTACTATGAACGATGCTAGATACGCAAAGAAAGATAATCCGCGGGGAAACCGCGGGAGTAAGTACGAAAAGAAAGATATTCCACGGGGAAAGCGCGGAAGTAACTAAGACCGACGTTAGGTACGCAAAGAAAGACAATCCGCGGGGAAACCGCGGGAGAAATTTTTCGGTAATCCCGTAAGTAGAAAAGGTGCGGTAGACCCGCAAGTTGAAAAGAATATGCGGATAGATCCGCAATTGTTTTACGAACGGTATCAACGGGGTCACCATCTTCCCCGTACTTTACCACACTGGTGTGCAGTATTTATCGAACGGTAACTCCGGGGAGCTTTCCCCGTATTTATCTGTCACCAACGGGGTCACCCTCCCTGTATTTGCTCGAACCGGACCAGCGGGGAGTTTTCCCCGTATTTACGCACTCGCCGTTAACTGATTTCTCGGTCTCTCCCGTACTTTCCGAACTTTACCCGAAGCCGGACTTTGATTTTTCGTTAACTGGTTTCTCGGTCTCTCCACACTCTCCGAACTTACGTACCACCGGGGTCTCGCCTTCCCCGTAGTTAGTTACAGACCTGTCGTTTCTCGGTATCTCCACGTACTTTCCGAACACACCAACGGGGTGATACCCCGTTATAGACCTGTAAGCCTTTATTTCTCACGATCGGTCTTTTCGTGTACTTTCCGAACGGTATCCGTGTGGAAACTTTCCCCGTAGTTATCCAGACCTGTGAGCCTTTATTCTCACGATCGGTCTTTCCCCGATTAGCGTGCACGATCAAAGCTCGGACCGGCTCGCGATCAACAACGAGATGGGTCGTAGGGGAGAGTTGCCATGAATGGACCACTTAAGGCAAACTAAGGTTTGCCGAACAAATGCTACCGCATTTCTAAAAGGAAATTATTCCATATGATAGGCTGATTAGTCAAGTATGTTGTTAATAAGCAAAGGACAGATAGTAGCCATGCATTTATGAAAAATAACCAAAACATCTTGAGCTGTATTTCGGTCCAATCCAGGCAACCTGTTTCCTTAAATGGACCACATGGTATCCTTGACTGGACCAGTTGCCCTGAATGGAACATATTATTTTAAAGACGTTTTTTAAAGGTAATTTGCAAAAAAACACCGAAACGTTTAAAAACACTTGATGTTTAAAAGCATGCAATTAGAAGCGTCTCTAGCTCAATGCCAAAATACTATAAAAGTAGTAGAAATCAACTTAATGCATGACTTGCATATAAACACTGCCAGTAAACTAGTAAACTAATTAGGAGTTCATTGTCAGAATCACTAGTTAAATATAGACTATGGTTAAATATAGACTATGGTTAAATATAGACTAGTTAACTACGACTCAATCATTAATTAAAGTCTTTTATTAAGGCTTATTTATAGCTGTTTGAGTTTACCACTTGACACTTAATACTTAGAAGAATTACACACATGATGGAGGGCATGCGGTAGTGTAGAAGTTACACATGGCTTATATATTTTGTCACATTCCCTCATCCTCTTCATCTGAACCTATATGCATGCTAGCTGTTGTTTGGCATAATAGGAGCCAATGGAACTTATAGTAGTTCTAAGTTCCATTGGCTCCTATTAGTTATAGAAGGCTAGAAGCACACTATAACATTGCAAATGCCGGTGTCCTTAAATGGACCACGCCCAAATTAACGGTCCAATTCAGGACACTTAATGTGGTCCATTTCAGGCAACACGTACTACTTCTACTTAGACTGCGATAGTTCAACACGCATCAGCCTTAGCGTAATATCACTTATTGTCGCTGAAACATGAAACCTGGCTATAAGTAAAACAAACAAGAATGCATTTTTAAAAGCTTCCCTAAAATGTATACCCTCGTTGTCAGGTACGTCTAAAAATAGATCAAAACTACAACAAAATAGAGTTTTAACCGTAATGTAGGCCTAATAAATGTTTAGAATTTCGCAACACTGCCTGCAACGATACGATTAATATTCAACTGCGCACGAATACAACAGTTGAAAACGAGTTTAAATGGGTATCTAGGGTGTAAATCGGCTGTGGTCCAATTAAGGCAACGGTCCATTTCAGGCAACTCTCCCCTACCCCGTCAGATCAGCGATAGCCGGCATTGGCCAGACCGTGTGAGCGGCTGTCACTCGGGAGCGCACTGATTCATCGACCTATATAGGTCGATGCACTGATTAGTCTTGTCTTATTTTCGACGCGGAGCCCCCGTAACTTTCCCGAACCAACGACACTAAAGAACCGTGTCGTTATTATCAGAGGATCCGAACCACCACTAACTCTGCATGCGTAGAGCAGTACAACGACCACTCTACATTATAGGCGATGCACCATGAGGCAGGCTCTATTCAAGCATCACGCCTTATACAGGTCGCTTCGTATAAATACTAGTGTATAAAACACGTCTGAAATCAAGGTAGCAAAGAGGCTAGGTTCTAAGATTCAATTTCAGCGTCGCCATATCTTTGCCCATCAATTATTGAACTTAAAAGGGTAGATAGTTTTATTAAATGAATAAATTAAAACGTTAAAATTGCAGAAATTAAGCGACCGTAAATTTTAATTATATTTATTATAACTCGAATCGAGCGTATGTGACACGCCACCTAGCGACTCGGAGGCGCGACGCTGTGTATTTAACACGTCAATATTATTAGGCTATTACAGATCATATAGCATTCATTCTGCCTTGTGGCCTGTCCACCACACTTTTAGTACACTCTTGTCATCAAAGTGCTAAGATTTTGTGGTAATAAATACAGTGTTACCTCCTTTATTATGTTGCCACTTCAAGCCACAGTTTATAATGAGCTTGCATTAAAATAAAAATTCCCAATGGAGATGGGTCCACACAGAATTTGCATTTCAAATGAAGCTCATTATAAAAGGGGAATAGTTTGATGTAGTGACCCAATTCTGATAAAGAAGCCATTCATTAAATAAAAAACGACACATATACTTTAAAAAAGTGACATCACATAAAACATTTAGGTTTCCAGAAAATCCAGTCTTAATCAACAAAATAAATAGTTTTGTACAGAGACTTTAACATGGAATATGCACACTTATCCAAGGTGACATGATAACTCCAACAAATTTATGTATAATCCAATCTTTCATGTCCTCGTGAAAATAAATCCCAAGGAGAAAATCTTAAACAGAGACACATTACTACAACAGATACCGGTAAGATGTTTAGCAAAATGATTAGAAGAAATTCACAGGATCATTCATTGAAAATTTGGAATGATTAGGTGTGAAGGAAACTAGGAAATCCTGCCAACAGAATTTAAGGAACAAAAAGCTTTGAAAAAATTTCACCTGTTTCAATATAAACATCAGCCAAGAATTATAATCTATGTTGTTCCCATTAGCATTTGGCACAATGGCATCAATGATAATTTACATTTGCAGTCTGTGATATACCGTTTACAACCTAGGTAAAATCATCCGTTCTTATATACAGCGTCAGACTAAAGTATGCTTACAAATCCAAGCATAGCAACCTGTTAGAATCTGTATCTGTAACTAGTCTGACTGAACAAGCGATAAACAGAGAAGGCTTGCATCTTCACTCTCCCAAGACTTCGGGCTCTGCAAAGTGCAAATCTGGGTGGAGTAGATCCATTAACGAGATGAAGACAAGCAATAAACAAGCTGTGTGCTTTCTGCTTCATTGTACTGGCTTGCAGCGCTAATCTTCATTGCAGTCTTTACAAGTTCCGGAATAGTTGTGGACTGTGAATACGTGCAACGGCAAGAAGTAGCGGCATGTCACTGATGTCCAGGCTAAATTACATAATACACATCCACACAGAGGCTTAATTAAATAATACACAAAAACGTAGGCTATATCAGATAAATACACAGCACTTGTAATGCAATTTAACTACCCTAATCAAGTATCAGGAATTCTACAGAGCACTTATCGGCACAAGGCATCCATTGGTGGCACTCAAATGCCCATCTGCACATCTGGAAAATTGCAGAAGTCAGTCTAATGCGACAGGGAGCCAGATATGGGTCCAAAATTGCAGGGAACCATAACCCAAACCTACCATAAAAACAACTATTTAGCAGGAAACATTTTATTGTATACAGTACATGTCAGGGTCACAAACCTGAGAAGCGTGGCAAGTTCTTGCGAGTAGACCTTGCGGCAGACCTTGATGTAATCGGCCAATCTCTGGCTCTTCAAGTAAATCGACTGAAGTTGGTCTTCCAGATGCAACAAGCACTAACAATGCAAAAATCATTTACTGAATCATTCAAAACAGTGAATGAATCAATGAATCCTTTAGTGAGTGAATGTATGACACATGAATAATGGCTAGATAGATGAATGAATACAGAAATGGACCTTGCAGCAGCTTTAGCAAAAAAACCTGTATCCTACTACTTGAAATAGAATAGAAATGAGGGATATCTTTGTCAGAAATCAGAAACAAAATGTGTGATTGCAAGCAATACGTGGATGATGAGTTGAAAGTATTTATGTGTGCAATTAAAAAATACCTAATTTGTAATTTCATTAACTTAATTTCATATGCAAAGCCAAACTATCAGGGCTTGCTTGTCACTGTGCCAGTGAAACAGATGCATGCAACTATGCATGTAAGAGTGCATGTATGTATGTGTGTATCTTATGTATTTATGAACAATGTATAGTAACTTTCATAGCAGCCATATAAATGAAAGGTTACATTACATTATACCACGAGTTAATTAAACAAAACAGCAGTATCAATTGTGGTATTAGAGAGAAATCTTACAAATTCGGGGGACATTTTCAGCTTTCCCAACTCATAGACTGAGTCGATGAGGTTACAGACTAAGAGCGACGAGCCCAGCGGCATGGGCTTCAGTGGTTCGTCAGGTGACCGAGACTTGCAGCTGAATAGCTGAACGCTCCTGTAATAGAAATCATCACACAAACTCAATCACAGGATTCCTACAGTAATTGGGACATGGTACCCGAGTGCTTAGAGCACTACCTTGTAATGCAGAGAGTAATATATATATATATTCGTTTTATTTCAAAATAAGTTGACACACCGCAACTTAGTACAAATAAGAAAAGAAAATCGCCTACGCTAGTCTCCTGATGTCTGAGCCTCCCTGAAATGGTTACTGAATAGGAGGGACCTTGAGCAAGTCGTTCACTCACAATTGCTCAGCACAGCACCATCGACTGATGCTTGGTCATTAGGCGGTGGTACTTAATAAATGCGCAATCATAATAATTATAAAAATTTCAAGAAATTCCAGATTTTATGACCAGCCTTATGAACTGCCTGACACCTAGACCCAACATTGCCAGATCTGTACATATTACATGTACTATTAAGCTGATCAAGTGTCAATAACTAATGCACAAGCAATGGCACAGGTAGCTGTGAAGTTAAGACTTTTAACAAATGAAAACATGCTGTGATTCTACAGGAACTTCTTTGGCAGTATACTGAACATACCCAGTACCTTAATTTTAATATCTAAACAGTTATAGCACTTATACAAAAGGGCAAAATACAAAAATGTATATCAACTGAAATTAATCTCTAGCTCATTTTTATGGCTCACATTTCTCCATTGAATGCCATAATTAAGAATGCAAACTTGATCCAAGTAATAATTGAATGTAGCTTCCAACTGTATTACAGAAGTTGCAGAGGCTTTAGTAATAATACCAGGTCCAAGTGGTACCAAAATGCCATTGAGCCATAGTTGTACTGGTATTATTAGCTAAAATAAACATGAGATAGTACTGGCAATTAGTTTCTTTACAGAGCAGTTAACCCACCTACTAAAACTAAACAGAAATTTTTTATTACCAGTTGTCAGTATCCGCTACAATGCACGTTGACTCTGCAACTGGTTCATCGAGAACTGAATTCTAGAAACAAGTCACATACAACAATATTAGCTGCAAGCAAACAAACAAAATAAACCAACTGAACAAACACAATAAGGCAAATGAGGCATCAATTCATATACATCATAAAAGCAAGAGTCAAAACGCACAATGAAATTGCAAGGGTTTTTCATTTGCCATCAGTCCGTCTCACCTACCAGTAATGACTTCTTTTGCAGTGGTACCAAAGAATCTTTTCACATCAATTGATGAATTAGAGAAACGATTATAATTCCATTGTCTTGGTGGACCGACTTTCTAGTATTCACCTGACTATGGCTTGGTTTTCTTGTGCTCTGGTTCAGGTCTTGTGCATTAGATGCCAGAGCTATAGAAGTTGAGAACTGTTATCATTATTATTATTGTTATTATTATTATTATTACTATTATTATTTAAAGCTCTGTACAAACTAGCATAATTATACAACAAGCATAGACAAGAAACCTTTAGAACTCAACTTAAATACCTTAAAAAATGGTGGTGCAAGCAGAGCCAATATCTTGAAACAATTTCTGCCCTGGCATGGATTTGAACCCAGACATCTTGGTTGACAGTTCAGCAAGCTAACCACTGGAAAATCACTCAAAATTTATACAAATTTATATTTTAAATTTTCTACCTGTACAGAAGTCTTTAAGTCCTGATGTAGGAGAGTGTAAGGCGCTTTGAGAATTTGGCGGTCACTAGTCCCGTGGAGAACAAAATGAGACGTGTAGCAAGAGCAGTAATCGCCCAGCAACGATCGACCGAAATTGCACTCATCCGAGAGATAGATACAACCATCTGCCTTCAACAGCTCACAGCTAAAAATTCCACACAAGTAAAACCATCATACATATAATAACATCATTGTATCATACTTGTAATGTAATGTAAATCTTCTAAAATTTCTCAGCGTCCACAAAAGCCACGTCAGGGAGACCAGCTTATTCACCGGCGCTATATCAAATCAAGTCCGCAATAGCCACACACCTCTGTTCGTTTCGGTGCCTGGTCAAAATCCGGGGAGGTCAAGCCGAGTACTTGTATCTTCAACATAATCTGCAGCAAAATTCTTTATTATGGTTGGTTGGTAACTCAGTAACTGTCTAATGACACTGTGTCATAACAAAGATGATTAGTGCTGCCCTCTTCCTTTATACATGCTTGAGACTGGCACTACCACAGGTATGGTATTATTTATGCAGTATTAGTTAAGAGGCAGACAATAAGGGTAGCATGTTGGTTGATAAAAGTAACCTGGTTTATATGCTCTGATACAAATTTTTTAAGAATTAGATGAACTCTGAAAAGTTTCCTATTTACCAACTAATTCAAGCTATCCATGCATGTGCAGTTTTTGTGCACTCAACCTGTGTCAAAAATGCACTATTTTAGACCCTGATGCTAACAGTTAGTAAATTGCACAACCTCATCATAATGAATAAGTGAGAAATATCAAACCTGGATGGCATAGCAACAGGAGAGTAGTCGGCCATATTGCACTTGCTGTGACTTGATTCAGACAGTGTGACTGACCTGAAATTGCAACAGAAACTACTTTTAAGCTCTCTTTAAAGAGTCATTTAAAAACCAAATATGACTTTCCCCTAACCAAACCTTATCGTTCATCTCCTAGACCATTAGACCCACTAAGACTAAGGTTTTCAATGGCTACCATTCATTTTAGATGTTAAATAAGTTTCATATAAGGGATTACAGCTGCCGGGTACTTGTCCACTTACAAGTCAACATAACACATCAATCGCACATGTATGATTGATCTGGATCAGTTACCTATTGGTCCAAAGTACTTCGTTATAATCCTTCATCAGGACTATATGGTTCATATGAGTCTACTGTATAATTTTGAGCACAAAGCAGGACGGCAAACCTTTTTCAAGGGCGAGTGCCAAAACTACCGCTAAAATATTTTTAAAAATACCTTCGAATTTTGCACAGTAATCTATATAGTTATTTTTCTCATTTAGGTTTTAGCTGACAAAGTGTAAAAAAAATGAAATATAAAAGATTTTATTTCAAAGATGCTTCTAGAAAGGTGTTAAAACAAAATCTTACATAAAAGAAGATGTATATGGAGTCCCCAGAGTGATTGTGCATTTCAAATTTTGAAATTTTATGGGACACTCTGAATTCTGTGTGCCCACAAAATCTGTATGCATGCCAGTTTGGGCATGCTTGCCATAGATTTGCCACCCTGGCGTAAAGGAAATGACAGAATTTTTGCACAAATCCCATTTATATGCACGTGCTGTGAGTGAGACCACTGCACGAAGTCACTCGTAAAACATCACAGTTCATCGTTTACCAGTATTTGGCAACCTCTGATAGACCTAGTGGAGCAATATGCAAGCAAATGATACAGCTCACAGAAGACCCATAAGAGAAGCGCACTATGACCAAACAGAAAGTGAAATACATAAATTGTCACTTGCAAAACAGGAAGGCCAAGCAGTGAATTAGCATACAACATAGAATAGATGCATCTCATGAATAACCTCTGGAATTCAAGGTCTGTTGTTTGGGCAACAACAAATACATGGCTCGCACAACAGAACAATCAATTACAAGTGAAGACTCAATGTTGGCTTTCCAGGGTCTATATGGCTAGTTCAGACTCAAAGTTCTCCGACAAAGATAGCCACATGGCCATTAAGTGTAACAATCCCAATGGAATAATTTAGCATCCAGCAAAATTATGGTTGTGCAAGCAGTTTTCAAGCATTTTATCTGAGCTATTGATTACTTCTCAAATAAGGAAGTTAATGTGGGAGAATTTTGAATCACGTCTTCTCACACAAATACCAATGAGATGCACAATGTTATCAAAATAACTCGGCAAGACACAAGGATATATCGCAACAGTTACTGCACAAATGAGAAAATAATATATTACGGGAACATTTGTATATTGCCCTTTTAGGAGCTTTAAAAGGATCTATAAAAATGCAAATAAAACGATACATCATAAGAAATATCTTTCACAATATTTTAGTCAGTCATGCAACAGACCCATCTACATATCCATCCCCCAACCACTCCGTTTATCATCCACCACTCCATCAATCCTTCCACCTATCCATCCTTCTGTCATTCATCCATCTGTCCATCCTTCTGTCTGCCCATCTGTTCACCTATCATTTGATCTGTTCATCCACCAACCAATTACCCCACTCATGCATGCACATATGCACCATCCATCCCTGCTCCCTGCCTGCCTCAATTAAGATACCAAAACACACAAACTGATAATGAATTCATTCAGTCAGTGAAACAACCTTACACTAAATTCGTTCACACACCATGCCAACTTTACGATTAGAGTCAACACACACTTGACCCAAAGTAACTCCAGAGATGCTACTCACCGACACCTGTTCGCCAATATCGTCGCCGACTGGCCACTGCCGTGCCGCTTCTTCTTCGACTTTGCATGATGACTGTTGGATCTTTCCAGTCGGTCCTGCAAACTATCGCCACTTAAAACCATTTGGTCAGCATCGATACCATGTCCGCTGGTTGTGAACTGATCGTGAAGCATAGCCACGGCCTTCTGCAGGTACTGTTTCGAAGGTCCATCAGGCAGATTGGCAACGCCTTCAATGTCCATCTCTCCAAAATGCTCATTGTCGAGCTGCGTACTTTCTTCAAAGTCAAAGCCGGTATCGACAGTTCTGCTCCTCTTTGGAAGTCGGTGGATCGGAAAATTACTTACATCAGGACATGGCACATTCACAATGTCGTCTAGCGTTTCAACGTCGTAGACCTCGGCCCGCATTTTCTCGTCATACAGTTTGGACTCCTGAAATGAAATTTCCGGAGAAAGAGTCAGGCACGGAAGAGGGATGTTTGTCTCAAAATAGTCATCAAACATGCTGATTCCCCGATGGATGGTTACCTTCTGATTCAAATGTTTTCTGGAAGACTCGTCATTCTTTGCAGGCAAGTAATCTTTGATAGATTCAGTAAAGACCGTGGGGCCATCACCGATTGGAACTCGGTGCAACATTTTCTTCGACGGACTAGGATTACTAGACACCCTTCCTAAAGTCCGCTCGATCTCAATTTGTGGGTTTTCCTTTATGTCGTCTTCCTTAAGACGACATTCAAGCTGAACAGTTAGAACGGATTTCTGTTTCTTAGTTGGAGAAGTACTTACTGATCGTTCTACGTCAGAATTGTTGTGGGACAACGGACTGGTTGGGGTATCAACATTGTCGGAATCAGAAGTTTTACTATCGCTTAGAGGAATCCGGTTCATTGGACAAAGCTCTGGTGGCTTAACAAATAGCGCTAAACTTCTGATGATAGCCTCAGTTTCTACAAAGGTACCACTGTCCAAAACACTTGGACAGCCATCGAAGTCTTTTGTATGAAAGCATCTTTCCTGACTGATCTCCTTAAAATCAGGCACAGGTGACTTGAGCGTTAAGTCGTCTTCGTGTGCTAGTGATGACGTTTCACTGCAGGAACCGCTGCGATTGTCAGTATCAGCAAAGTGATTGTCAGCATCGGCAAAGAGATTGTCAGTATCGGCAAAGTTACTGTCAGTGTCGGCAAAGTCTGGAAACGATTCGACATTCTCAAGAATTTCACTGCAGCGGATAAAGTAGCTGAGAATGAAGAGAATTATGCTGACGAGCTCCTGTTTCCGACCAACAACAACTGTTCTTGCTAGACAGACTGGAACACCAATCGCCCCGTAGAGGTCTCTGCAGAACAAACAAACAACACAGAAATTATGAGCAGCCATCATTCACCTTGAAGTTTTGCAAAACCAGATTCTCATTAGTGGGTCCAGCCACAACGAACTCTGTAGGAGACAACTGACAGCCCATCATCGTTCAAATGCCAAATATATTCACATGTTCATTGCCAGCTTGTACTTATGAAATGGAGCAGTATAAAATTTTAGTTCAATTGTACTACATTGTACAAAGCTTAAACAGTTCAATAATACCTAAGTAATCACATAAGTACGTAAGTAAGTAAGTATATTCTTTATTTATGCAACTGCATAAACGCACTTTGGTTTACATGAAATTACACATTATAAAGCATTCTTGTTAAAAACGTTTTTCTAAGCATAGCCAGCTAGATTCATCTGCTGACTACAGCTGCTCCCTGGAGATCAATACTGTAACGTGGTGCTGGTTATGAGATGTATTGTAAGTGGTACATGTTGCAGTGTTGGATTAGCATTTTAAATGCCGTAAGTCTTTAAATATTCTTTGACAAATCAAGAAAAAATTATATGAAATATTTTCACTTCAAAGGAGACAGAAATGCATCAAGACTTAACAATTATGATGAAGTATCAACTAGAATGTTCATGATTTCAGATGGTGCTTCTAATGCATTTGAAGTGACACTGAGAAGCATATCTTCACTTTTTACTTAATAAAACATTAAAAACTTATATTTTAAATACCAAGCTTACCCCATTTGAGCCCAAAGAGGGTTGTAAGGATGAGATCGTCCAAGTGAATTCACCTATACAAACATACGTTAAAGAAATTCAGCATTATACATACGTTTATTCACCACAAAGGTAGAAAGTACAAGAGCAAAAAATTAAGTACAGTCAGACACAAAACTAGTACCACTAAGGACACTGTTATTACCGGTATGACTTTCATACAACCATACAATTATTATTTACAACCCTGTCTTTACGCTTCACATACAAGTCTTAAAAGGCCTCCGTTGAGCTGTAGGACAGCCTTGCTTTTAACACAGTAAAGGATGCTGATCTGTGGAGATGCATGCCTGCCAAGCGATCCACTTACTGCAAGTTGAAGGTTTTGTACAATATGCATGTTACAGAATTTGCCCAATTTGGATATCTACATGTAACAGCTCTACACATGGCAACTGACTAACCATTCCTCTGATTCATATTTATGTATGACCTTGCGCACGTTAATAATGTTTGTAATAATAATAATAATAATAATAATAACAATAAGAAACCACTATGCAGCCAGTCGGGAAAGCAGGGTATTTCCTATGTCACTTATAATTTCAATAATCTGGTTCTGGCTCTCAAACTATCAGAGCTAGCTTTTAATTTCAGCACATGCCAAGAAACTGTCAAGATTTGTTGCTTACCCATTTGGGAGTGTGTTTATCAAGATATGTCTGTGAGGGCGTCTCTTCGACTGGAGCGACTGTAGGCGCCCAGGACAAGTGGTGAGTCAGAACGGACGTCATGAGGACACCAAGGAAACTGTACAACAAATTCAGCCAATATATCTAAATTCTTCTGTAACCGTAATAGTAACTGAACAATTATATAGCACCATAATATATATATTAAGCCATATACAGTTATCAGATGAAGAGAACCAGCATATCAGTCAAATGTAGAAGAGCAGTTCCTACACCTAAACCCAAGAGATAAGACATTGGTAAGAATAGTTAGCGACTATTTTCTAACCTCCGCCTGTCCGCATAGAAGAAGAGCAGTCCCCTTAAGCTAGCCCTGAGGCAGCCTTGGGTATGAAGTTAATGACTTCATTTTCTAAGCCTCTGCATATGAGGGTGGGTGGCCAGTCCTCCCCTCACCGTCCCATCTTCCCACCGTCAGTGTACTCAATACAGCTGAGTTGGCTAGGGCACAGGTGGTGCAGAAATCTCGAACCAAATTCTGCCCTGGCGGGGATTTGAAACCCCAACCTCTCGACTGATAGTCATTAGTCATTACACTAACCACTACACTATCGATCACTGTCTGCATAGAATGCATTACACTAACCACTACACTATCGATCACTGTCTGCATAGAATGGCTTACAATTTGGTGTTCTTCGTATGGCATTTGTCAACAAGCATCATGAAATCCTTCAGGAACCGTTCAGACAGCGGCATGCGACGCGTAGTGTATGTCATCATGCTCAGCCATGCAGGGTCTTTCAGCCGAGGTGCTGTGTACAGCGATGACATCGCACCAAGGAAAACATTGATTGCCTGAAAGATTGGAATATAATTTGCTCCATAAAGCAAAAGTTTTGAATTAAAATGAAAATAATCAAATGATAATAATCATCGTAATTGAAAAATGGCTAAAAAGTGAGAAACAAAAAACTGTTAAAACACATACTTATGTCCGTTAGATTTTGGCGACCCATATAACTGCTGCTTTGTCTGTGTCTAAGGCCAGCACTGATTATGAGGCACAGGAGCTGACCAGTCCATTCGACTGGTCAACCCATAACATGGAGAGCATGGGTTTGAGTATACCCTGAAGAGGTCACTGTGTAAGGGCCATGAGCAAGTCCTGTCATAGAGCAGTTTGTGCACTTCTTCAACTTGGATGCTGGGCAATATCAAATGCAGTTGTATTGTATAGTAGTGCAACCTAGTCCAACCTGTCCGACAGTGACCACATTAAGACCACATTAAGACTGCTAAAAGTGAACTTACACACAGGTCTTGCAGCAGCATCTTACTCTCAGTCATAATTACCAAAGCAGCATAATAAATATGTGACCTCGGCCGACAGAAGGGACCATTTGTCGGGAATGGACTTATTTAACAGTTTCCACAAGCCTATACCGTCAGACAATCAGGGTAAATATTTCAGAACGTTTGGCCCAAAACTTATGCACTTTTTAAAGAAAATATAAATATCATTTGGCGGGAAATCACCTATAAATATTGAAACTGATGAAAAGCATTTCAAGCGTACTGTACCTCGTGAATAAGTTCTTGGCTTCTTTTGGCCAGAGCCTTATCAATGGCATCTTTCAGCTGATGCACGTAGTTTTCTATCAGCATTATGTGTGAAAAGAAGAAACTCTGAAAGGACCTGGAAAAATTAAGACAGCATACTAAGTAAATTCCCAAGTTTTAACAGGGCTACACCCATAGTAATTTTTTTTAATAAACAAGAAACAATTTGAAATATGAGCAAAACTAGATACACAGAACATGAACTGCCAACAAAACTGAGAGCAGACATCCAACATTTTCAATGTTCATTAAGTTTTCGACATTTATTTACTTGCTTTGCCCAAAAGAAACTTTCAGCTTATGATCAGTCAGTCTTTTTCACAGAAAGAAAATGCCTATATATATATACATATATATATATAACATTTGCAGCAGGAATTGTGAATAAAACTTTCTTTTACCTGTTCACAGATGAATTTTCTTCAGGTAACAGAAAAATTACAGCAATTCCAATCTTTGTCGGACGTTTATGAAGCGGGATTGGCTTCTAAAAACATACAGCAGATCTTTCAACATATATATATATATATATATATGTATACACACAGACATGCATTATAATATATCATAATTCCATGAAACACAGAGAAGTTAATTGCCCTATCAAAACTCCAGGTGAAGAGCTTCTCATGCAAATGTGTCATCTGGGTCATTTATTTTGATTTCCATTAACACTCTGTTGCCTTATCAAGTTCAAAGCATTACTATTCATGAGTTTGTACCTAACTGTATATAGAATCAATTATATTATTAATCATGAAACATCATTAATTCCTGACTCTGATTCAAAGCTGACGTGATATCACATTCTCATAACTCTGTATTTACATGGCAAGTATAAAGTGCATGCAATCTTCTGCATAGCACAATGATCTACAAAAGTATGCATGATTCTCTCTATGCATGCAAATATGTACCAGCATAGATCACCTTTTAAAATACGTCTGTCAAAGATTCACAAAACAAAAATGTGCATGGATTCCAATATATCATATTGTAATGAACCTGTAATGTTATACAATGTCTGACAAATCTTTCGGTACCACAAAGAAACTATTGGCCGATACCAGAGTGCTGTGGAAAACTTGCAATCATATTATATATATACTCATTTTATTAAAACAGTGACTTAGCACAAAGACAGAATGACTAATAGGCTGATAATCATCTGTGGCTAATCTCATTCATTCATTCATATTCGGTTATTTAACACAAAACTGTCGACAAAACGCAACAGAATACATGAGTTATTGAGAGAGGCAGTTTTTCATCTAGTAGACGTTTTTGAATAGCATGCGTGGAACGAAGATCTTATTGGCCCCTTATTCAAGTGGAATAAGGGGCCTGATGATCTCACTGCCTAATTTGGTCGGAAGTTTGCTCTAGGGACCCGTCTATAGACTATAAGAGGGATGAAATTATGTTCGTCCTTGGTTGGTAGCTCGAAGTCGTGTGGCAGAAGGGTTCAATTGCATTTGAACCTGACTATATATCTCCTTCAGGCTTGAACTTAGTCCCTCCCAGCGGAGGGGTCAGCCACTCGGATCCTTCTTCTCCACTTTTTCTGTCGATGGTGTCTTCTTTCTTCAATCTGAGAGACTTCAGATCTTGTTTTATCAGATCTCCCCAACTCTTCTTCTGCCGTCCCCGACTGTGGCGTCCAGTGATCTCTGCTGTCTTTTGATGCAACTTATCCCTGTGACATTTGAACCTGACTCTCTCCAGCTAATCGAGCCATCATTTTCTTACACATTATGTAACAATACAGTACAGGTCTTCTAGCTGAGCCACGATGCAGAACAGTTATGGGCTCTCGTGCATTCCACGCCTCTGCTCCAAAGGAATGGAATCGACTACCACTTTCTCTTCGTAGCTCAACTTCACTTCTTTCCTTCAAAAAGCGGCTCAAAACTCACTATTTCTCCTTGGCTTTCAAGGATTTAGAAATCTAAGTGCATCTTCACCTGGCGGCGGACTATCCACGCCTCAGATTCACATTTCGGTGTGACCTTGCGCGCGTTACAAATTTATTTAATACTAATAATAATAATAATAACAAACTCCCTAGCCCTGGTTTGTCAGCTGCATTGGCTTCCTGCGCAATTTAAGCTCAGATAAGAACAAAACATGCATCTGAATTGAATTAAATAAGTAGCGCCTTACGTCCTGCTTTTCATCACTGACAGAGCTGGTCAGGAGATGTCCATGATCGATCTTTGTGACCCTGTGGCATAGAATTTTTTCATCAATCCAACTTCTATTTAAGCATAGAATTTGTTTCATCAATCTAGCTTCTATTTAAGGAAAACAATTTCTTTCATCAATCCAACTTCTATTCAAGTAAAGAATTATTTTTATCAGTCCAACTTCGGTGGAAAAGTCAAGGGGAAATGTCTTAGACCCGCATAAGACATATGAATCGATCAATGAAGAGGTGAAGTTGATCTGAAAACTTGCAATGGTCAAAGGATCCAGTAGTTAATTACCAATGATCCCTATGATCACGAGATGTTGCATAAGAAACATAAGATTTCTGCTGTAGAAGAAATTCTACCGCAGATGACAACAATGATGAGGTGAAGTTAATCTTAACCCTTTCAACCCGAGATACTGATTATATATATCGGTTTCGCCAACCATGATGCCTGGGAGCGCCAGGTTGAAAGGGTTAAGACCTGTTTCATGGCCACATGTTGAGCACTTTTCAGAGACTTTTGCGTGGTGCCTTATAAATGCCATATTACATTACATTAATGATGAGGTGAAGTTAATTGTTAAGGTTAATTAATGCAATTACAGGATATCATAATCTAATGACAAAGAGCATAATGACAATGATGAGCTACGCAGATAACGATACTCCTGAAGCTGGTTATTACCTGTTAAATCCAAGTCATCGGCATGAGACTGTGTCACAAGAAATCTCAATGGAACATCAAGAGGCATGCTGTGAGCTAATACAACAAAGACAATGAATGACACCACACTCTTTATTTGTTATCACTACAATTACTAATCTGAGACACTTACTAGGTTTAAAAATTAGCAAAATTTAGGGATATTGGCCAAAATTAAATGGAGGCTCTGTGAATATCCTCAGCCTAGAAAAAGGCAACAGTGCTAGGTTTTTCAAAAACACATCTAAACGTCAAAACGTTTAGCATATTGGCCTCGTATGACATGAAAATCAGATACCAATATCACTGACATTAATGCCAAGTTAAAGCATAATTCATTGAATGTTTAAGATACTTAAAAGGTGCTTATATAAATAGCCATATACATACATACATATATATACTTCACATCATTCTGTGCCACATCAGATTTAATAAAACTGGTGCTATATAAACAGCAGATTAACAATGTAATGTAAAAGTCTATGATACACAATTCAACTTACTACTGTAAATTAATAACCTCTGCGAATTAGATTACTTCATTAGATAACTTTAAAATCTGAGAAATTGACTTACTGATTCAAACTTTTTTATAATAAAACAGCATACGGTAACTAATTATTTCGAGAAGCAGAAACAGATTGCCAGTAATAAAAGTTTCCTCATACTGTCCAAAGTATTACACAACCATTTCCTATTTTCTCAAAAATATCTGGGATGGTTAGGTTTCCTGTGTAAACCTCTGATTGTTCTTACCAACATCTGTCTGTGCTGACGTCCGTGGGTAGGTTCGAATGTCCTGGGCCTCGGTTTGTACTGGTACATGGTCTTCTGCTGACAGAGATTCAATGCTGTACAGATCAAAACTGTCAAGGTCACTGCAAAAAAACATTCACATGTACAATTAGACATCACAAAGTTGCATAAAGTTCTTAAAATGGTAATAAAGAATGCCATTCATTTGTATTTGATCTCATTTAAACAATAAAATCCATTCATAAAACAACAAATATGACTCAAATACGACTATTTAATCCTTTAATGACGAGCTGCATTGGTTTCCCAGTCACACGCTCATCGCTAAAGGGTTAAATAGCACCAGTTCATGAACTCTGAGGTGCTTCCACCCCATCTAAAATTTAAAAAATCTCATAAATTTTTTAACAGTAACCCTTCTTCTCTTTTAAATAAGTTTAAACTAATCTCACTGTTTCATATTTCAATTTGCTTACTACCCTCAGTCGTTCTTTCGTCTTTTAATTTTAATTTTTGCTGTATCACATTACATTGAAGTTCATGACATTTCCAAGGACAACTTACTTTGCCGACTCTCTGTTTCTTGACTGAGGTATAAATACCTTAGTGATCATAAGCTGAGGCGGCGACCTGCACATAAAAGACAGTCCAATAAAAAAAATAATAGCACAATAATGCTTGAACTACTGCTACGATGTATGTATGTATGTATCTATGTATGCATCAATCAATCAATCAATTTTTTATTGGTCCAAAACATAGTTAACATAAAATCAGAACTCATGCAATAATCTCATGTTCTCAATGGGCACAAAAGGGGAACCCAGAAGGGACCAAAGTCCTGCTGGTTAGGGCTACTGATGTACATGTATGAATGACGTTAGCTGACAGCAGTTATTTCACTGATTCAACTTCTCTGTGTGCACCTTATGGTGACTTGAAAATGCTTACTCAATTCTCTGTGACGAAATAATACAAATGTTTACTGACTTTTAGTTTACCACAGAAAGGTTCTACATTGAAGGTCTAGATACTCACTCATTCACTTATTTATTCACAGTCCAAGAAATGGATTTAAATTTAATTCAGCTGTAGAACTCCGCTACAAAAACAACCATGTGATTATGAGGAACTTTCTAAGTGGCTCCCAAAGGTCACATTTATACAGAGGTTCGTATGTACTAGTGAGAAGGGCAGACTGAAAATGGATGCCAACCTGATTGCATGCACTTTGAACGTTGTCGTCTTGCGTGACAATGGCAGTGTGCCAAACATCATGTCAGCCAGCTTCTTATAATCAGAAGAACTCCTTGAAGTCTGCTAAATACACACATACATTATAATAAATACAAACAAAGTCATTAATTTATTTTAATAAATAAATAGGTAGGATAGCTTAAGCAGAAATCATGTACTACTGTAAGTCACCAAGTAGCAGAATCTAGCAAAGTGTATAAAAGTTTGTTTCTACAAAGCTCCTTCGAAGAACCTCTCACAATTGCTGAGGAAAGTTCATTTGGCCTTCTGTAATTCAATGGCACAAAACATTGGCAAATTATTTTAAAAACCTTTATTAACAGTTTAATATAAAATTACTCTTAAGGGTGGCCTTTCAAGAAGTTACCTCATCATCTATTTCAATTATTTGTTTTTGAATTTGTTATAGGGTCACTATTTAATGACAAGGCATCAATCAATAACACTATTCCATTGTTTGAGGTCCCTACACAGTAGATGTTTGAACCTGCAAACGCCTACAAGGCAAAACTTTACAAGGCAAAGGCAAGCACTCAACCAACGAGCCACCATGCCAAAACAATAGACCACACCAGAGTTTCTTAGAAGGTCCGTTTGTTCACACCAATATCCCATGATAATTTTCTTAGGACAAATTTCCTAGCACTAGTTTCTCACAAAACATAACACTTAACATAACATAAGTGAAAGCTTGAAAAGAACACCTTCAAGAAAAATCCATCAGAAGTGCTCCCGACCAAGCAGGAAGACCCCCGGTCAAACTTCAAGCACTTGCAGAACTAGAAAGGTGAAAGACTTATTAACTCACTTCTAATTTTAAAAGGAAGACTATTCCAAGATCTATGGCCAACAATAGTAAAAGTTCTGTGCTGGGTAGAGGGCAACCTAGCCCGCGGGACGACAAGGACATAATTATAACTCAAAATACCTGAGATTGAAAGGAAACTGCAGAGTCGAAAAGTACAGTTCGTCCCTTCAGGTCATGATCACGAAATATGATGAACTGAATACTCTCTCTGTCAAACTGATGACTGGTTAATCTAAACAGACAAATACAATCCAATATAAATCATAGTCTAAGTTTAAAAAGAGTCAAGCACATACTCAAGTTATTCAAGAAAGTTTTTAAACAAGTTCTTTCAGTATAGCTATCTCCTCCTTCTCTACACTCTACAATCCTCTCTAGTAGCATCTCTACCTCTTTCTCTCACCTTAAATCCTTCCTCTTCTCTGGAGTAAAGCACTGGGAGCGCTTCTGAAAGGCCTATGCTATGAGAAGCGCTTTATAAATGATCAAATACAATACAATACAACTATCTGTTCTTCGCATATATTCAATCAACCTAACTTTCGAATGTATAAGGTAGCAGGAAGGAAACTGGCCATAAAACATTGGTCTAATTTTTCAGCTGAAAACCATGTAAATACCTAAATTCACTTGTCCAAGAAAATACATTTCCAAGGGTTCATGGCATAACTAATGCAATGCTTCCTCATTACACCTGCATATCTGTTTCTATCGTACCTATTGTTACAGACCATATACTTCTAATTACCTGGTGGCCTATGAAAAGTAAGGTGTCTACATTCACTGTGCATTAAGCAGGGATGGGCAAATTATTCGGGAGAGATGTAACTGAATTACAAATTACCAACTACTTTGGGGCATGAAATATAATAGCAAATCAAAATATTCAATTCATTGGATACAAATTGCAAATACAAATTATGTGATTTCAAGTAATTTCCATTACTGCCCAACACGCAATGTACCAGCTAAGAGTCCTTGCATGTATCAAAATATTCAATTCATATCGATAAACGCTCCGATATGTGTAAATGTGTTTATCGTAAAACAATATGTTCACGTATAATTGCTTCTACATTTTCCATAGTTGCGGGTAGACTAAATGCCAACGCAGTAGTGATCCCACAGTAAACTGAAGCTGTCATATAATATTCTTCCTTCTCTTTCCCATTCTAGCTTTGTCCCTCGAATTACTTGACTATTATGTTTACGAGAGATTTCATTGCGAACTTTTTTGTATTTACTATCATCGTCTACACATTCTTAAAGCCTTCTTAAATGGTAATGCTTTTAATGCTCCCAAGTCTGTATTGAATTACCACTATAGGGTGATTTTAAAAACTCAGTTGTGAAACAGTAGGGCCTTAATGAACGGTACATTGTAATAAAGTAGCTCAACCGTAGTGGCATAAGTAGCAATAAATTAATTAAACTCTTCTACTCACTGAGGCTGAAAAACGTCATCTGAAGAATTTGAGGACTTTGAAGAGAATTTCAGGCGTCTGTTACGAAAGATTTTGTTCAGTAGCTCCATGTTTCAGCGGCATTTCGTTATTCTCGTTGTTCGGCTAAGCTCATTTACAAAGAGACCGTGTATTTACAGTCCGTAATTAAGGCTGGAAATGCTTCAGTCGTCACATGATAGTGACACAACCATCCGACCACAAACGCCACCATGTTTATTTATTCATACCGTGACGAAACGCCTGGCCTACACTGCGACCACTCACCATTTTTCGTAAATCCCAAGCTCTTGCCAAACATTCCCAAGTTTGGCCAAAAGTGTACAACAAAATCCCAAGATTGCTATGCAAAATCCCCAGATCCCCAAATCCCAAGATCTTGGGCAAAATCAAAAGGAGTGGTCGCACTGCAACTGGCCTAGCCTAGCATCTGCTAAACAAATCGATCTTGAAAGTCAGCCGCTTAGTAAGTGGCACACCAATGCAAATATTATTTCTATGGCCTTATCTCAACAAATTCTCCTCGCATTAATATACTACGTGGAATGCAGGAAAAGGATGTGAGTGAGACAAATTACCAGGATTACGTGTGAATTATGTCAAGGAAAATAAATTTGTTACAAGATCTGCGCTGATGGAAACACTCATTCTCAATAGTCAATTATCCTGTAGGCCTAACTATAGACCTATTATAGCCTGGGCAAGAACCCTGAGTGGAGGGAAGGAGTGCACCTAAAGATTCCGCTGACATTTCTAGCTACCCAAATAGGTGGAGATCATGATGACGTGATAAACTAGCTATATATAGTCCATGTTTTGCACTCAGTTAACATATTTTTTCTCCGTAATTAAATTGCATCGTATTCAAAGTGTTTTAATCGAGTTAGTATAAATTGCAAGATCTCCGTTGTAGGATCTTATTTGAAAGAAGACGAGGATACTTTTTCCTTCTTCCCCGCTGAGACATACATTTCTTTGTGATGGGAGTCATGGGACTCGTATGGTATCGTACACAACAAACGCGCAGATAGCTGCATTAAGCACGCTGTCAAGTCAGACAATGCACATTCTAGGCCTAATGTTAGAATCATTTGCCTAACTGCCTAATGTCTGTAGGCTAGGCTTACGATCGCTAATAATAATTCTTGCAGCTGATTGACAGGTTCTGTAGCACTACTCATAATATATGGCGCACCGCATAAAATGGTCAATTGCTTATGAGTAGGCTAGGCTGGAGAAACGCTTTTGATTTGCTAGCCTATAGTCGTTGACCTAGAGCTGTCGACATTCACGTCGGTGTGACGATGATTGGTGGTTTTGTCACATGATTCGAAACATACCACGACTTCGAGCGTGACTTTCCTTTTGGGGTTAAGTCCATTCGGCCTGGGTTAAAGCACACAGGTCCTTGAACTAACACGCCACGTTCACCACACTTTCTGGTCACGATTTTTACCCGCTTTCCAAAACAGAATTATTGGAGGCGTTAAATTAAGTGCCAGATCAATTAAGTGGCCTTAAACCGTATTGATAAACTGCGTAATTATGTTAGGCCACTCTGAAGGCCTAATTAGTGTATGTCTTGAGTCACAAAATGTTGAACACTATAGGCCTACCGATAACGAGAGTCGACGACCAAAAAGAACTTTCTGGACGAAACTCATATAGGCCTACTAGCCTATGGCCAATATATATACCATGACCTTGATCGTCTGGTTCAAGTATTGCGAGGACCAGACGAGGAGACAAAGCTGTATGACAAAATGGTTGCAATAGATTATATTCTTAGGCGTCCGGAGGGGCAAGGGGCATTTGCCCCTGGATTTTGCACATTTAATTTTTTTACTTAATTATATATATATAGGCCTATATATATTTTAACAATGAATGGGTATGATTTTTTCCACAGTTTTATTTTTTATCCAACCTATAGACCTAGTGAAGATAACCTGAAAACTTTAAAATATATAAAAACATAGAAACTTTTAATAGTTTTGTGTTTGAGATAAACGTTCAGATATATAACTGAAAATGGATCCAAGAACGCTAAAACAGGCTCGATCCATATCAAGTCAAATGCTTTCAAAAGCGCTGGTGGCCGTTGGATCCGTGCCGAACAGAATTTTCACACCCCTATAATCGCGGGAGCGAGCGCTGAGGGTGACGTGAATCACGTGATAGCTATAGTTGCTTTCGGCACCCTCGATTGTTAGTCCCCCGTAGCAACAATTCAAAACTTTGCTCCCCTTAAAATGTGTTTGCCCTCCCCTAAAAAATTCCTGTGGATGCCCATGGATATATTGCAAAATTAGGCCTAGTATTATAGGCCTACAAGCCTAGGCTAAGATATGACCGTCACATCCTGGCCACATTTAAAGTTTCCTTTTCCCAGGATATTGCATTTCACACCCCCGCATGGTTTCCATAAGTCATTTGCAGAAAAGACCTGTTTTTGCTTGCAATTTACCCTACCCTTGACCCCCTCCTCTTTGCGGACTCTCGCACTCCAACGCCAAAGGAACAAGGAAATTCCAACGGCATGAATAACGTGAGCATCAGACTGTAATAGTTCTTTATTTCCAAAGTCACAAGAGAGTTCATGTTTGTAATTATTAGGCCTATATCAACAAAAGCATGTTCTTCGCTATAGGCCTATTAGAGGGAGACTGTAGATAATAATCACTCAGGGATGGGCAAATTACATGGTAAAATGTAATTGAATTACAAATTACAAATTACTTGGGAAAATGTAATTGAATTACAAATTACAAATTACTTTAGAAATTTGCTGGAAATTACAAATTACAAATTACGTAATTTCAATTACATCAAATTACAAATTACATAGGGACATTATTGTGATCAAGAAATTCAGTCGGGAAACACATGCTTTATTTCCACTGTTCAATGTGTTCATATATGTATTACACTGCTTGAGACTGTTTATTTAATTTGCTCTAAGTCTAAGCAGTAGCAACTGTTTGAACAAGTTATCGATAACCGGCGTCATTTTGACCTTACAATCATGCTTGCAAAACTATAATGAGTCTATCTACCATGCAGTGCAGATGAAGGAAGTGCAGCATTAAATAGTATAAATAATATCTTTACAGTTATCTACTGTAGGCTATGTGTAGTCTACAAAACATAGAAGTTAGGCTATATGGGAGTTACTTCTCACTGGATCGATGCATCTACATAATACATTTGAGCGATCTCAGTTGCCTTACGTAGCAAGCAGATGTTTTGTTGGAGCATACATGCACGATGGAGTAGCGCCAGTGGCGTCGCCAGAGCTTCAAGGTTGGGGGGGGCAAGGCATAGGAGGACAGAGAAATGAGCGTCCATAATGTAATGGTGGCATTTTAAGCTGTCATAGGAACAAAATTGTTCTATTATTTCAGCGCTGATAGGAGCCAACTGTGACTCGTAGCTAAATGTTAAATGTTCGCGTTTTCATATAGTGACCGTATACGGCCTCGACCCTGCTCATTTTTCAATGAATTGATTGGCTTACATCCTTCATCACTGCTTGCCCGTTCGAATGGACGCCACACCATTTAAGGTCCCCGTGCAAGGACCGTGCTACCCCGAGGTTTAAGATGTAGTTTGAACCGTATTTGAGTTTGACTACAGATAATATTAGCAAACCCGACATTTATTGAAATTAATATAAAAACTAGAAAACACGTTAAATATCCAAGAACGCCACAAGCCTTAGGGTAAACAGCTTGCTGACCAGACACAATTAGCAGACATAGTTTACAAATGGCATACAAAAAAGCAAGAAGGATTCAACTACCGAATCGGGAAGTCAAGCAGTGCTGATGCAATTTCACTGGTGAACAATCGACAGTATAAACAGATCGCCGACTGCTTTAAACGACTGTACTCGGGGTTAAAGTGCATGGGTGGGAATGCGTGGAACGGCCTCCCACTGCTCTCGAGAATTGGCGGGCGAGGGAGTATTAATTCATAAATATTTTTATTTCCTTGTCTTAAAACCAAGATAGTGTGAATAAGTTTACTATGTTTTGTCTCTGTATATATATGTATCTATTTCACAACAAGTATTATACCCACACACATGCCACATACATATATATATATATATACACACACGCGCGCGCACACACACTGATGCTTGCTTTTGTGTGCTCCCGTTGAGCGAGAATGCATCTTCTGACTGCATCCCTGCAGATGTCACTCAAAGAGGCAGGCATACTAATACTTTCCACATGTTGTCTTGGACAGTCTGTTGGAATGCGGCTGCGTGACGACTGGTGTAAATAGGTCACCCCATCATGACTCACCACTGCGAATAGGAGAGATAAACAACATAGGACTTTTTAATTCTTCTGTATATTTTGTGTAAAGCACAATCCGTCACCTGTTGATTAGTGATTAGTCTTTGAAAAGAAAACAAACTTTGGAAGAGGAGAAGAGGACCTTCAATGTAAAATGTCAAACCACACACCACATATGGTACCCCCCCTAAAAAAACTCACCGGATTTGCACGAATCCCAGGACCCAGCCTGACCAGGGTTGGGGGGGCAGCTGCCCCCCTTGCCCCCCCGTGGCGACGCTAATGAGTAGCGCAACTGTAATACATAATGAGTTCGGTCTAACACTTGACAAAATTGCTGCTACCATTTCTGACAATGGCTCCAATTTTGTGAAAGCATTCAAAGAGTTCAGTGTTGCTATCGTTCATTCCAGAGATACTATAGTGATGGTGATCAAGATAAGGAAAAGATGCTTTCAAAACTGCTCTGGTTGTGGAGTCTCTGGTTCTAGTTTTCTTTTCAAAGTAATTGATTTTACAGATGTAATTTGAAATTACAAATTACATGAAAAAATGTAATTCAATTACAAATTACAAATTACATTGATCCAGAGCAACAAATTACAAATTACCAATTACAATTGTAATTCAAATTACGTAATTTCAATTACATCAATTAAATTACTGCCCATCCCTGTAATCACTGCAGCTATACCAAATGTGCAAAGCCCTGAAATGGAAGCTGAAGAAATCGGCTAAAGCTGCAAAGGCCCCTAATTTCCCCCTAAATGTGTAAATGTTGTTTACAATAATAATTATAATCGACGATATGCATCATGTAACTGTCATTTTATTACCTCATTTCACACCATCGCTGTGTAACGACCACGTGCTTTGGCGGCATCTCCCAGGATGCGCATTACAATTAAGCATGCAGCCTCCACCGAAAACAGCTGTGAGCGATGAAACATACAAGGTCATCGATCGACGAGCTCGAGTACTGTAGGCCTATATACCACCTGTAGGTTGTTGGCATCGGCGGGTCGGACGGCTTCCGGACCGGATGGCATCCCATCATGTGCGCATGGTTCCTATCATGTCTTATGTATAACCGCTCCGGTGCTGGCTGAATCGGCTGCACATCTATTTGGCGTCTCGGTCCTATCTGCCTACGTTCCGCCCCAATGGAAGATGAGCACTGTGCCAAAAGTAATCAGACCAACAAAACCAGCAGATTATCGCCCGATTTCTGTTAGGCACACTTTATGCCGTCTGCTCGAAAAGTTCATCGTGAGACGCTTTTTCCACCTCTTAATCCTGCTCGATCCTCAGCTCAACACGAATTTGCTGACCAGTAGGCCTATGCCTTTACACCTACTGGGTCTACTACGACTGTAATTACAGCATTAGGCCTACTATAACACACCTCGTGGAACCCCTTCAAGATAATCAATATGTCCACCTCATCCCGCTCGACCTAACCAAGGCCTTTGATATGGTACGGCACGCCAGCCTACATAATTATATAGGTGAACAATTGGCGAAATTGTCTATAGGCCTAGGCCTACTAGCTAGGCTACTTATATACCTATTGACAATTGGGAAATTGCCTTCCTTAACGGTAGGGCACATGAAACAAAATTTAATGGATCTACATGATCACCCATAATGAAGATAATTTAGATAAATGCAAGTATTGTCCAGCTGGGATCGGGAAGAAGGCCAGTAAATTTAATTACATTAGGCCTAATCTCTAAATTGAAACTGGTCGACCAAGGAAATCGAATGCTAAAATACACCAATGACAGTTGTATGTACTTGTTGACAGAGCCGGATTAACCTATAAGTGAAATAAGCCATGGCTTAGGGCCCCACAACGTTTTGAGGGCCCCCAACTGTCAGGAAATATTTAAAAATACGTTTTGAGGGCCACAACGGTCAGGAAATATAAAAATCAGATGGTACAAAGGTCCTATTTGACAATTTTCTGAAAAAAAGACGGAAAAGCAAAAAAAGTCATTAGAAATTTTTAGAAGGAAAAAAGGACAAATGGATGGTTTTTCTCTGAATCTGAAAAATATTTTTTGCATGGCTTTCCGGTTAGGGCCCCCGGATGGCCCTTGGCTTAGGGCCCCCGGAAGTCTTAATCCGGCCCTGCTTGTTGATAACTACATCTTAAGACCAACCCTGGACATAATATTTTATGTACGGTACTTCATAAATTGCTCCCAAGAAACCAAAAACCTATGGTCTCCGTCCTCTGTCTCATGATACAGTCTTCACTCCACTAGACAATAATAATCACGAGGACAAAAAATTAATTTTATTGGGAGAATGTTGTATTCATACTGATTTCTTATTTGTATTAGGGCCTACTGGATGTTTGTACACCGGAGTGCGAATCTGCAACCGGTTCGATAAAGAATTTACTTACTTATTTACTTATTATTTCCTTATCAATCCGTCAGTTTGCACAGCTTAAAGAATAAGTTACATTATTTGACTCAACAAATTACTTGAATGCTTATCATTTACTTCATTGTGTTTGTTATAAGCTTTAATTGTTCTTTGCTTCTGCCATCTGAGTCAACTACGTTCTATTCACAGATCTGTTTCACTTCATGCTATTACTACTCTGGTTCACGCCTTAATTGATTTGCACTCGGGTTGACTTCGATAATTCTGTAGGCTATACATTGGTCTCTCTTCCTGTAATATCGAAAAACTTCAGTCTATTCTTAATGCCGCTGCTGGGCTCATAGGCGACCTTCCAAAGGCGACCTTCACATCTCAGGCTTTATTCGAGACTCCCTTCACTGGCTCCCTATTCAACAGCGTGTTCAGTTTAAAACCACTTCCTTCGTGCACAACTGCCTTTTAATTGGGTTGGGCTCCATCCTACCTGAGGTCTTTTTCAGACTTTTTACATCTTAGTCTCCTCTCTACCCGCAAGGGCCTCTATGCGATCTTCGACTCGTGGTCTCATCGTTGTCCCACGTATACATGCGCTCTGCTACGGCCCATTCCAGGTGCTTTGCCCGTGTTGGCGCCTCTGTCTGGAACCTTCTTCCCCAGTCCCTTCGCCTTGAGTTACTATAGCGCTAGCCCTCTGACCTTCTCAGTTCCGGAAATGCCTCAAGACTTCCTTGTTCGATGACTCAGACGCTGACGCATCACGCGGGTCGAGAGCGCTGCTGATATGAGCGGCGCTATATGAATGTTCGATTACATTCACATTTGTTAATAATCGTAATCGTAATCTCCAAACTTCTAAAGCGCCACTCGAAAGCCAAGCCAAGCGCAGGGCACCAGCTTATTCACGGCTATAGTAATAAATTATGTTTGTGTGCCTGTATCTATTAATTTTGCTGTCATGCGTTATTGCCATCGATATCTATATTATTGCGACATCGTGTTGTGCCCAATTAGCGGGATTATTCATCCCGTCTGGGTCACCCCTTGGCAACCAGCCAACCACTAGCTATGCTAGCTATAGGCCTATAATGTAATCGTAATCGTAATCGTAATCTCCAAACTTCTAAAGCGCCACTCGAAAGCCAAGCGCAGGGCACCAGCTTATTCACGAGCGCTGTGTCTAATCAGAGGGGTTGTCCAAAAGAGTAGTCCGAGGGAGGTCCGAGTCCGGTTTCCAGGGGATCAGAGAGGGCACAGCAGATGTTAAGGCGGGTGTCTTTTAGGTCGACGATTGGAAGGTACAGGATCAGATGAGTCAGGATAAGAGTTCTTGAAAAGCAGAGACTTTAGTTTCGAGTGGAAAGCCTTGGGGGTGATGGATAGAGGAGCCTGAGGCAGATGATGGTGGATGATTGGCGATGATGGTGGAGGAACCGAAAAGTGCGGAATTCAGGAGGTAGATCGTTCCAGAGACGCGGCGCAGTGTTGGATATTGCTCGGTTGGAGAACTTGAGATGAGTAGTGACCGGGGGTCTAGAAAGAGTGAGAACGGAGGATGATCGGGTAGAACGGGTTGGCTGGATGGTGAAGAGTTCGCGGAGATATCTGGGCTGGGAGTGTTGTAGGGAGTTGTAGGTTAGTGTTAGCCTACTTGGTATATTGCCAAAACTGTGAAAATTTCATAATATGTTGGTTACAGGAAAAATAAACTGAATTGAATTGAAGAAAATTACTTACTCAATTGGTGTTCGTCCGATCTTCTGTTCTGGCACGCCATCTGGTCGTATTTCTAGCCATGTCCTGACACGTCTTTCCTTCTTTCCGGTACATTAGTTCAGTATAAATTTCATACAAGATCTCTACTGTTCAGGCTCCTCCACTTGTGACTTTATCTCTTCCTATCACAAGCTGTTTTCATGATTCTTGACAAAGATTTATATTCAGTTTTTATTCACATGAGATGATGACAACGTTTCTCTGCTGTCTCTGCAACAGGTCTGCGCTATAGGGATCTTTCATATTTTAATGACAAAATAGATTCCTCTCGAGATTCCGTTATATCAATAGTCTATGCGCCCTAGGCTAAAGTGTGTCGCCGCTCCAGTTCAGCACCCACCTCTACAGTATGAATGTCTCTTGCAAGGCCGTTTCCTTGACCTGGAAATGATTCTGATCTCAACTGATTAACGATTTTTTCCACCTGGGCCTGTGCTAATTAGCTCTAAATCTATAGATTACGAGTAGGGCCTAGGTGATCATAGTTGACATTGTTTTGAGAGAGTTTGATGAACACTACAAGGTAACTAAGCTACAACAGTTGAATTATAATATAGTATAATCTTTACTTGGTTTAGCACATTAATGCGACGCCAAATTTGGAATAAAGTATTGCGCTATACAATGATCGGAATTGCGCCATAGATTGGTTAACAGCACCAATCCTTGGGATTTCCAAGATCTTGGGGTTATAATCATAGAGATGTATAATATATAAATATATCACTAGAGGGCTGATCGGCCATTTTTTTGAGGCCGCCGATTCAAAAGGCCTTGACCCTTGGGCTATACAAAATGGCGGAAACGATCGAAGTTAAATTGTGTAGTGTGTGGATGTAGCAACTTATTAAAGCCCGAAAACAAGGCCGCTGGAATATTATTTAATCGATAAGTTGTTATTTTGTGTCTGTTGGACTTTTGCAAGGCGTAAGCTTCGAAAAGAAATTAAAGTCTCGCTTAAGCTTGACTGCGTCCATGAATTTCAACCAATCAAAACGCGTCATTTCAATTTAAATTAACTGCGGAGCTCGTGATAAGGTGTTATTATATCTATGGTTGTGGCTTCAAAAATTAGCGAAGGGAAGATACGCCATGTTCCCTCTTAATCTAGCGATGATAATAATACCTCATTGGTTATAATAGGTCCTTGGGTTTGGGGTTGGCTTGGGATCTGGGGATTTTGCATAGCAATCTTGGGATATTGTCTAAGGTCTATTACAGACTAGTTTTTACTGTACTTCCCAACAGTGGCAGCAAATCAGATTAGAAAAAAAACTCGCTCATGTGTCTGTGACAGTCTGTCTGAAAGACGGTTATTAATATTGTAACTTGTAAACATTGTAATTTATTAATTCAATGTTATGCTCTGGTTGTTTCTTTTCCAGTTCTTACCTCAGCATTTTGCTAACAATTGCGATTGCTAAAAACTTAAAACGCATTTGATAATTATGTCATCACAGCAGAATATTTCCTTTTCAGTACCTTGGGATTTTTTGTACACTCTTGGGCTAATCTTGGGATTTCTCAGGCAAGATCTTGGGATTTTGGTAGCACTGTGTTAATATTCATATAGGAAATTTGATGCCTTTGCGGAAAAAAACTGTGCTTGCATCTTTTTATATTTTTAAGTTTAACTTAAAACTTATGATCCGCAGTACAGTGTAATTAGCAAGGAAATTAAAATTCAGGCTCTTTCATCTGTTCATCGAGAACGCGTGTAAAACTAAGCGTGACTTGAGTGAAATGCTAATCATTTTCTGGCATCCGGGAAAATAGAGCTTTTGTCTCTTACTGCGCTCTCCAGCTGATTGAAGACCAATAATAATTTAATAATCAAACGCATTTCATCATGTCTAAATGCTGCAAAGCGCAGGTAAACGATAAATACTTACTGCATCAGGCTTTTGTTAAGGCCAAGACAAGGCTAGCAAACATCTAATCTGAACACTTCTATGGCGCCATTATGTACACGACCACCACCATGACCGATTACCACCGTAGTACCATGAGCACTGTGTTCTTGGCTTGACTGACCTACCCGGATTTGACCTGGCTTCGGAACTAACAGAGCAGCCTGTCCATTGCGGAATTGATTTTATATGGTGCGGGTGAATAAGTGGGTCTCCCGTGTGGGCATTGAGAAATTTTGAAGATTTACATTACATTACATACACAAGGCTTTCGTTGCATGAGTCATCCATCAATTTGCTGTACTGTATCTAGCGTAATGCTACTCAGACTGTGGTCTACAACCCGGTACAGATATGTGAGTGATTGGCTACTGGGTCCCGGATTGATAACAGGAACTGATTAATTTCTGATTGTACTCAAATAAAAAATTAATGTGAAATTGCATACAGTGTAATTAATTTTTGCATCTGAGTCTGGTTTTTAAAGTTGAACGATATACACTGTGTGTTGTACTCAAATAAAAAAATTAATGGTAAATTTCATACAGTGTAATTAGTTTTTGCATCTGAGTCTGGTTTTTAATCTTGAACGATTTACACATGTGCTGTAATAATATAAAAATGAGAACACAACAGTGTTCATACATAATGAACAGTTTTAAACTTGCAACAATAACAGAAGTATAGTTGTAATAAACAGTGACAATAATATGAAATCTATATTTTAATATAATATGTCGTATATGTAAGGTTATGTTGATCAGAATTTGTTTGCAGTAATTAATGCTGGTAACAATTACTGGTCAGCGGTATCAGAAAGTTTGAGAAGCACTGTTCTAATAGAAGTCATGCACATTCCTGAAACTTCATACATATTTAGCAGTTGACCCTTAATTAGGGTATGAGGTCTGTTTCGCACTGAAGCTTAAGTCACAAGTGAAAAATTGATAGTTGACACTAAATTAGGGGATGAGGTCCTTTTTGCACTCACAGTATCATGCACACTGTACATTACGAGTAGGGGTGTCAAAGTTTTAGGAAAATGCAGTCTCAGTACCAAAGCCCATTTTTGATGAGTGGACATTTGACTACCTGTTGTTGTTTCATAGGATAAGTATTTTAATGTAAACTATGAAAGAGTTGCACATTATTTTGCACTGCATGTCAAGTCAAGTCAAGTATTTTTTTATTGCAACAAATTTTCAAACAAATACATATTACTGAGGAAAGTATAAAGGTTACAAAGGGGAGGCCCAAAAGGGATCGAAATCCCGCTAGAAGGGACACCCTACTCTACCGACTCTGAGTAGCTATGTTGAATATGTGCCATATAAATGCTTGCAGTCAATAAACAAAAAGCAAACATGCTTTCACTACTTGTTTTACTCTTTAGTTTTTACTTTAAAGTTTAAAATTAAAGTTTTTAATGTTTGAATGTACTAAAGTTTAGTAAAAAAATACTAATTTCGCTCTGGTATTTGAATTTATTCTGGACTGATATGCAGCTACCCTTTGCTGTCTCTTCACGTCCTTAGATGAACATATTTTATTTGGAACATTAATGAATGTATTTATTAGCAAAGGCAAAATCATATATATAATTCTTAAGTACACTTTCATGTGTTAAAATTTGACAGAGGCAAGCACTTGAAACATTTCAGTTGCAAAGTAATACATCCAGATGTGATAAAAGGACCTACATTCATTTGTATCACTAACTCAGATTAATTATGGTAATTGCATTCCTCCGCGTGCCACAGCTAGCCTGGTACTGGTTACATGGTGGTCATTTGAACCAGGTCAGCTGATGCCTGGACAGAAATGACACCAGCTGTGTTCTGGTATCTCATAACTGGGATACTAGCTCTTCACACTTAAAAGTAGGACTGGGCATTTAACGTGTTATTAACGCAATTAATGCGTTAATTAATTAACGCGATTAAATTTTGTAACGCAGTTAATGCTATTGTCACTGCACCCAATTATTTTTATAAATGCGCCAAAACAATTCTTGATAAAACCACTATCACAGAGTAAAAACTTTAACTTTAAACTTTAAAGTAAAAACTACAGAGTAAAAACAAGTAGTGAAAGCATGTTTGCTTAATTTGTTTATTGACTGCAAGCATTTATATAGTGCATATTCAACATAGCTACTCAGAGTCGGTAGAGTAGTTTGTACTTGTTATTTATTGTGACATGCGATTAAAAATTAATCGCGTTGTTAAAAATTTTAATCGTGCGATTAATTTCGATTAAAATTTTTAATCGTTGCCCACCCCTACTTAAAAGTAATGACTACAAATGGCTGAGTGTCTTGTATTGCCATAGCTAGCTTAGCCTGGTACTGGTTACCTTCATGACAGGTGCAACCCTTGAGACTGGCACCCATAGCCCAGGGTGTCCATTGACTACTCTAATTGGGAGCATTCAGGGCTTTTTTAAGGAAATTTTAGAAGTGCACAACCTCTTCTCTCTTTTTAAAAAACCCATGGTAAATTTTTCCCAATTGGATAACAATGACCTTTTTTATGTCAATTTCCTCACTGTACAAAAATGCTTTTACAGTTGCACAAATTGATTTAGAACTGCACATTTTCTGTAGAACTGCATGCTAAAAAAAGCCCTGGGAGCATTACAAAGTTTCAGTTGTGCTGTATTGAATCTTGTAATGGTTGCTTTTCAGGTTTGTTGTTGCTGTGGTCCAGCACCGATGTGCTCTGTTTTGCCGATTTCTGCCAGCATGCAGGCAGTCACGCAGTACACGCATCATGTATGTCTTTTTCCTGACGGTGGCCACCTTTGTTTCGTGTCTTATGCTGGCACTTGATGTTCAAGAATTTCTGACTGGAAACGTAAGTTTTTACCTGCAATTACCTGAAAAGACTGCACAAAAAATCTTGCTTGAAATATAAAATGATCTTATGCTGCCTTTGACCAAAAATCTAGAGTGAATTTTATTTACCGGTCTCAAATTAATTTTACTGCTACATGAAACCAAATTATGCCAATCAAAGTTTTTTTGGAAGGCAGAGGATCAGACAGATCAAATGATGAGTGATCTCTTAACCCTTTAACAGCGAGAAGCGCCCAGGGCAGGCACAGTTAATATAAATACATATTATGTATAGGTAAGAGAAAGTAATCAAGCATATAATATTGTTGAATTGAAATCAGTAAAAAAGTAAGTGGTGGCAATATATATGCCACTAGCTGTTTGGGGTACACGATGACGTGGCAACATACTTGCCACTAGCTGTTCAGACACCCCAAATAATTGTAGACTGGTACCCTGTTTTGATTTTTTGTGTGCTAAAAGGGTTAAACAGTATCTGGTAGTGACATCTTGTGAATCCACATGCATTAGGTTAGTGACAAATACTGTACATTAGTTGTTTAGTATACCGCATGAAAGTGATGTAGTGGCAAATATATTGCCTCTAGCTTATAAAGGGTTAACTCAGCCTTCCACTGTTTGTCTTTGATAAGCTTCTCAAAGGCACAATTACAGAGAACACAGTTAAAGCTGCCATTGTTATGGGAGTATAATTCCATGTACAGCCAATTGGCTAAATGGATTTATTTGTAGTTACTGATAACGTTCTTCTGTTTTCCATCAAAACGTATTGAGCATTGCAGAATTGTTTACAGAAGAATGCATACGTGTTCTTCTACAAACAGATAAAACTCAGTAAATATATATTTATATATATATTTTTATGTCTATAAGACAACTTGCTAGTGGTTTAAACTGATATAAAAGCGACTGGGAAACTAGCACAGTTTGCCGTTAAAGTGTTAATAATTAATTTGATTGCAACATGTTGACATATCAGACATCTGGGTGCCTCTGAATAGTCTACGGTGCGAGAAGCGCCTTGTAAATTTCTAGATATGATGTTATGATACAATTTCGGTACATCATATCTGTTCCTTTGTTGACAGATCAAGCATTTGAATGCAACATGCATTGAGCTGAAAGTTGGTGAGAACTGCAACCGTTTGGTTGGCTACTTGGCCGTGTATCGGGTTAGCTTCACAATGGTTGTGTTTCACGTTGCCCTGATGCTTCTTATGATATGTGTTTCCAATAGCCAGGACTTTAGAGCTGGAATTCAGAATGGGTGAGTGCCAGGATTTTGATAATATTGTGAACCTTTGAATAAATTTATGAACTGATTCTTTACAGAAACTTTGCAAATTCCAGTCTTTGTCACAGACTCTTTTTGGAAAGTATCAGTTTAAAGTGGTTGTATCATTGTATGTATAGGATGGCCTTTTTGTTGTATCTTTGTGTTCAGTGTGCATTGTTTTACAAATAACCTTAGTTTCAAATGAATGATGGTTCCGAAACGGCTTCAGAATTGGCATGACTTCATTTGATACAGTGAAGCTTTGTTACAGCTCAACTGTTGAGAGCCCATTTGAGCCTTTTAAGTCAAGACTCAAGTCACATCTCTTTTCTAAGGCATATCTCTGACTGATTGTGTGCTGATGTTTTGTCAAGGCACCCTTGTAACAGCATGTGCTGTGTTACGGCACCTTAGAAATCGTCGTAGTTATATTATTATTATTATTTTATTATTATTATTATTATTATTATTATTATTATTATTATCATTATTATCAGTATTATCAGTATTATCAGTATTATCAGTAATTCAGTATTATTATTAGTGTCTAGTATGGTATTATAACCAGGTTGTATTGTAAATGAAGCCATGTTTTAAAGCTTAATTAAACCTTTGATTTGTCTATTTGGCTACAGTTTGTAAACATTTATTTTATTATTGCTCGTTATTAATTGGCCTTTCTTTATATTTTTGGCTCTGTGTTGTGCCTCTAAGTAAATAGGAAACCTTTAGTTGCATCAGACAAGCTTAAATGAATGAAATTATGTCAAGCACTTAGCTCGTGTTGTTAAATTAGGACAAAGTTACAAGTTCCTGTTTACTAATTTAACTGGCCCAATGTAGATACTGCACGTGACTGAACTGATGCCAGGATGATGAAACTGTTGTTTCGTCTTGTATGAGTTCAGTGTTGACATATGCCAGCTGTATAATTGCATTATGGCATAAGTTTACAGCTATAGCCTATTAGCCATTTCTGTTTCACATTGCCTGTTAATGATGTTATGATGGGGACCCTCGCCCTTGTGATTCATGTAATTTAATTCTTATTTCGTGCTGGTAATAGTTAATTGACTTTGAATAAGGAAACCATAACATGTAAATTAGGTGAGGTAATGTTTATTTTTGACCTTCCCCTTTCAACATTTAGCCTTCAGTGGCGTGATATTAGGGTTGAGATTGATCAGTGATTCCGTTAATGCCTGAGTCATGGGCTCATCACTTCACAAAATTTGGAGTCAAGGCAAAATGGATAGGAGTCATAGACTCCACACCCATGAATACATAGCATGAATATGTTGACGGCAATCCAGCAAATGGAAATGCGTTAAATGTCATTTTGTCTGTCTGTCTGCCCATCCAATCTGGAATTTCCAATGGGATGATTGGGTTGTAACGATGTTGAAACAAATCCTGCTGCAAATGACCAAGATCCAAGCAGAGCTACTAATGTGCACATGAAGCTAGAACACATAAACAGATGCCGCATGTTCCCAAATTTGACCTTTTCAGAAATTAAATATCACAAGGAATAGCATCTGTGACCAAAACTCATCCGACTCGGAGACAACACACTGTGAACGCTGTAATATGCACAAGTTTGCTTTACGAGTGCATGTTTTGGTATAGTACTGTATAATATAGTTTATACTTCTTGAAAGATTCCTCTGTGGCACACACAGGTGCTGAAAGCAGTGATGCAGACACGTTTTGTAGACATGTCTGAACTCTGAAGTGTCACCACTGTTATGCATTTATAGGTTATTTTTGTACATTGAGAACTCGGAGGTGCATAGATATATTATAAAATTATATATTGTTATGTGGTGTTGTCCATTCAACATGTATGAATAATGAGGAATTTTGATAACTAATGACAAGTCATTGCAGAATCCTATTCATTTGCCTCTGTTACAATCAGTTATGTCCTGTAATAACAAGGAGTGGTTAAACTCTGTACTACAGTCACTGCTTTTATCACACACACCATCCCAGAAGGGTAAATGGATACAGTCACTCCTTAGATGACACCCACCATTGCATACAGGTTCACCACATACAGTCAGTGGTTTTATATCACCCATCATTGCAGACAGGGGCAAGACTGGACACTGCTACTACAAAACACATGAAATATCCCTTTAGTATTTGCCTCCATAACAATGTGTGGGTGTGGGTGGGCATGTGTAATGAACAGCAGATTGGCAGGTTCAGCCATATTTTCTTTGCTTCCATCATGTTATTCTCCACCCTTCATGCTCCTAGACATCTATCTTGTTTTAATGGGCTGATCTTCTGGACATAGACTTGATTGCAGCCTGGTTTTGGTGTGTGTCTGAACCACTGAGGTACTGTTAAACAAAAAACGGTTATCATGTGTTGCACAGAAGTTTTACTAAAGCAAGCAAAAACGTAAAAACTACGTTTCATAGCAATATACGAAGTCAATCCCTAACATGTTTTCGTCGTAAAACAAAAAAAATTCAAAGAGGAAATATAAAGTTTCCAATTTGTCAGAAATTGCAAGGAAGCGTCTTGTATACGGTATATGCCGAATCGCTGGAAAACTCGGGATTCTAAAAGAGACATGGGTTAAAAAGATGCATGTATGTATGAGCACTTGTTATAGTGCCTCTTCAAGATTTCTAAACTACAGCGGACACTGAATCGGAGTTTCACACCGAGCGCATGAGCAATTGCGAGTGAAGGACTTGCCCAGGGTCCCTACACGGCCATTCGAACCCGCAATAGGCACCGAACATACCCCTACACCACCATGCCATCTGTACTGGCTGTAATCTCTGTAGCATTTCACTCTGTAGCAGCCAAAATGAAGCAATACTGCCAATAGGCCAGATGTTAGGGATTTATTTATTAGCTTACTTGGTTAAAATTTGTGTGTATTTTAGAAACTTTGTAGTCATTTGTTCTGTAATGTGAAAGTCTAACATAAATGTTTTAGGTTTTGGTTGATAAAGGCTTTGGTTTTGGCTGGATTGTGCTTTGGAGCTTTCTGTATTCCACAAGATGAGGAATTCAGTATCGGTTGGTTCAACTGTTTAATCATCTTACTTGATTAGCAATTTCAGTCTCTTGTGTAGTTTTTTGAGCAATTAATATCCTGTAGCTTGCTAGCTGCAGCTGTGGTCGTTGTGATATGTGGATGTATGGGTGACTAAATGAGATGTTGATATGTGGGTGACTGTGAGATGTAATATGTGGGGAACTTTAAGTGAGATGTGGATATGTGGTGACTTTTAAGTGAGATGTGGATATGTGAGTGACTTAAAATCTGTGGGTGAGCATAAGTGTTGAGAGATCCGTAATTAGTATGGAAACATTGACCTGACTTTACTGAATAATAATACAGTCCTGTGTGAACACTTAGTTTTGGCTTTATTAAGAAATTATGGCAATTATTTTACTATGTGGTTCTGAAATCATATTGAACATTTGGCCCATTATTTTACATTATTATTATGTTTTCCCATGGTAAGCATGATTCATCAGGAGATCATTTGTTCAGTGACATCATTATTTTTTGCCCCCAAAGTACATAAGATCCCTCAGGGACTTGACTATTATTATTATTGTTGTTGTTGTCGTTATTATAATTATTATTATTAATATTATTATTATTATGTGAGTTATTCCACATTTTCTTTCATTGTAAAATGTTTTGCTATTATCTTTACAGTTTGGATGTATGTTGGTATGGTTGGTGGATTCTTGTTCATAATTCTTCAGATGTTCCTCATTGTTGACTTTGCACATGTCTGGCACAGAAACTGGTAGGTGCAACCATTTCAAGATGTACTGCATGAATTACATACATAACAGGGCACTAGATGGCTGACCATGTTGGCACTGTCCTGGAAGCATGGAGTTCTTATAAATGCATACTGGGTGGCTCTGAAGTTGAGGGGCGACTGGTATGTATTTATGACCATGTTTTAGGAGTACCGTCAGGTGTAGGATTAATATATGTGTCTGTAAAGATGATGTAGTTAATTACTGATCTGTGTTAGTACCTACAATTTGTTATTATCTGTAAGTGATAAGACATGAAAATGTGAACAAAGTCAATCTGTGAAGATGTGATCTTTGCAAAATGTATATATGCTCTGTTAAATCTGCAGTAATGTATGCTGGTCTACACCAAATCAGGCTTTATTAGCCTGGATGTTACTGTTTTGATGAACTTTGTTATAACACGGGTTCTGGTATATCATGGTCAGTGACAAGGATAGCAGATTTAGCTATAGCAAGTAACCTCATTATTATATGACCTCATTATTAGGTAGTTCAGGATATGGCTTTCAAAAACAGTGCTGTAACAAGTGTCTGGTGTGTCATTTGTAATGTCTTGCATTTAGGTTATTAAATAATGTAATCATTGTAATTTAATGTAAATCATTGAAATTTCTCAGCGCCACACAAAAGCCAAGTCAGGGAGATCAGCTTATTCACCAGCGTTATATCAAATCAAGTCTGCAATAGCCAGACTATATACTGCTTCTGAGAGAATTTTCTTGCGTCTTTGCTTGAACTTTAAATACTCTTAGTATTATTTCCAAGGAACTTTAATATAAAAGCAATTCACGTTGCTTGATATGACATTGCTTGGTTTGCTACTGTTGTGGGACATGGTGGACGATTGGTTAGAGCGCTTGCCTTGTAAAGCAGAGTATGAATTCTAGTCTTACCTGTGAGGGTTACCGTGTAGTGACCTTGAGCAAGTCCATTCACAATTGCTCAGCGCCATCGATTGATGCTTGGTCATTAGAGAGTGGCACTTAATAAATGCATAATAATAATAATGATAATAATAATTGCAGGTCAGGACGATCTGAAGACAACAGAGGCTGGTGTTGTGGTAAGTTTGAGTGTAAAAAGAAATTGCCCGAATTCCTTTAGTTTCATTTAATTAGTTAACTTGGCTAGAATTTGTGGAATAACGAGTACCAAAGTTTTTGTTATCCTATCTGGTTTGGGCTCCGTAAACGAATTTTGCTTTTCAACTATGGTGTTATTGATATAACTTGGTTTAAAATGATTCCTTTTGGATTGTGCTAAGAGCGTTGTAGAAGTCATTACCTGGCAGATTAGATTAAAAATGCTGAGTTTGGTTAACATTGAGAAGCAACTTTGAAATATGGTACATACTTATATGGTACTCATTTGGCTGGGCACCCGGCAGCAGCTTGCTAAGCTTGATTTAGCCACCCTTGCTGCTGAATTCCCCAGTTACACTTTCTCTGCTACTGTTCGCGACTTTGGCCTCATACTGGACCAAGAACTTACTCTTGCTCCTCATCTCCATAGTCTTAGCCGCAATTGCTTTTACCAGTTGCGTCAGCTTCGCACCGTTGCACGGTCGCTGACTCCCAGCGCTGCAACCACTTTACTGCATTCCTTTGTCTGTGCTCGACTTGACATCTGCTCTTCACTTTACTCCGGCCTACCGTCTGGTCGGTTGGCGTGCCTCGACCGGGTGCTCCGCTCTGCGGCGCGCCTTATTGGCCGAATACCCAAATTCGGCCATGTGTCCAACTACATGCTGGAAACCGTACACTAGCTCCCTATCCGCCAGCGCATTATGTACAGGATCGCCTCCCTGGTGTGGCGATGTCAGTTGGGCCTTGCCCCATCCTATCTGCGGGACCTCTGTCGTCCCGTATCGGGCGCCCAGGGTAGTCGCTCCTCTGAGAGGGGGTGCTCACAGTCCCGTTTCCCCGCACAGCTGCTATGCAAAATCGTGCTTTCTCAGTGGTGGGCCCAACCGTCTGGAATGGGCTGCCCTTGGAATTGCGTCTGCTTCCCAGAACGCTCTCTGACTTATTCTATGTTAACCTGAAAACTGTTCTTTTTGGCCGTGCTGGAGTCGGGAGCACCTCTGAGTAGTTACCTTGAAGAGGTGCTATATAAATCTCCTGAATGAATGAATGAATGGACTTAGAAGACAATTTAACACTAGAACGTCGGCTCTTTTCTACCACCTAAAACGTCGGAATGGGTCATTTTTGACCCATACAGTTTTAGTTATAGAAACCATATATTTTTGAAGGATAATTCTTCTGCAGCGGAAAATTCCGCCCCATGAGTAATATTTTGGATACAATTCAGCGGCAGGAGACCTCTGCGCATGCGTAGTCTTCGGCGCATGCGCATTATCCAAACTGTGTTACTTATATCAATTGGCATCGTGAGGGTCGGTTAGGGTCAGATTAGGCGTTGTGAGGGTCGGTAAGGGGCAGGATTAGGGTTAGTGTCGTAGTTAAATAAAATGCTAAACACTTTCCGCCGCAGAAGTAATTTCTTCATGCACTGCGTGGCGGAATCTTCCGCCGTAGAAGCACCGCGCATTTTTTTGCACGAGGCCTGAAAATAACTGAATGATTTACTGATATCATTGTAATAAGCTTTCAGAATGTTAAACTTTTAATTTATTTATGCTTCCCCTAAAGTGCCTGAAGGTACTATTTAGAGGCGTCAAGTTCCTCAAGCGATACTGAACATGAGTCGTCTCCCAGACACGCTCGTGCTTCTGTTTCAGTGCGTCGTTGGATGATGTGACGCATTATACCTTCATCAACAGAAGTTGAAACGCGATCAAAATAGGATCTTTTCTTATTTGTTGTGTCGCAAACAGCGTTAGGCCTAGTCCTGAAACTTCGCGGAGCACGTTCTGACTGTTTAGCCTTCCACGAGGTGCATCATCGGGTGAAATCAAAATCCAGACATTGCCATCCCTTGATGCTTCCCTGGTTTCTGTAGCTGCTACATTTGGGTTGTCACGATGTTGAAATGATGAGCGACCCCTCTGTAACCACGACCTCGTCCTCGACCACATGCACCCCCTCGTCCACATGCACGCACACTTCCAGAGATAGGAACTTCAGGATTTCTAATGCTAACGGTTCGTCTTGTCCATCATGATCATTTTCGACATTTGAAACAGAAGAACTGCTACTTGCCTCAACAGACAGGTTTGTATTCTGGTATCTGAGACAGAGGCCTCACTATCATTGTCTTCCGATTAGCATACTGAAGTGTCCTCACCGATTTCTTGAATCAAAGGAAGGGCTTGGTTTGCTGCAGGCCTATATCGTAGACGACGCAGGTATCGATAACTCTCAGATATAGCTATTTTTATATCAATTGTGTTTGAAACAATGAACAAAACTGTCTGCAAATGGCGGAAAGAACGTGAGCTTTGCAATGCCGTCACAAATATGTAAGGTTAATATAAGATATAGGGCCTACACTAGAAAAATAGTCATTTTGCAGTTATAGTGTCATGGGTCAAAAATGACCCCTATCCGACGTTCTAGGTATTGGCTGCTATAGCTCCTATACCTGACCAGCTATTAATGAGATTTTTCTTCTATGCCTTTGCGGCCACAATGTCATAGATGTCATAAAATATTTTCCTTTAATGGTTACTGGGTGCTACTTGGCACGCTCGCAAAGTGCGCTATGGGTCAAAAATGACCCATGCCGACGTTCTAGTGTTAAATATATTCATTACATTACATTATATTTTGGGAAGAACTGGTGTTGCCGAGGAAGTGAATTTTGAAGTTTGCTGCTGCCAATTTGTAACAACAAATTTAGCGTCCAGTTTAACGCTTCACATTTAAACATAGGTGGTAACACGGGTATGCTGCTAGTTCGTGCAGGGAGGTCGTTTCAGGAGTGCCACAGAGTACTTTTGTTCTGTAAGGGGTAGTATATGAATTCTTCAGTGTGGTATGACACTAACATTATCTAAAAATAGAGATTTTATAATATTTGCTTATGTGAGGCATCCTGTTCGACTTCCTTCCTAGGTCAATGAAACATTTGCTGATGCAGTTTAAAGTGATGGTTGTTTGCTAACAGAGCTCGGTAGAACTTTATTGGATATTCAGTTGATGTAATTTTGTTTATTGCTTTTGTGTTTTAGCTCTCTATTTCTGTGCAACACTGTTTCTGATTGTTGCGGCCGGCGCTGCTGTTGCTCTCTACATATTCTACGTTCCTCATGAACTGTGCACAAAAAGTCAGTTCTTCGTTCTGATAAATGCTGGTCTTTGTCTGCTGATGTGTTTCATCTCTGTTCTTCCGTGCATCAAGAGTGGTAAGGGTTTCTTTACACTACAATACAGTACAACTGTTACTGATTTTGCTCTCGTTTCAAGGTTCAGAAATGCATGCAACAGAATGACATTGGCGTTGAGCAGTTGTGCTTGAAGAACTTGCTCAAAGTCCTTGCATAGTGACTGCCGGAGTGGAGGCTTGAACCCTACTTTCCACGTTGCAGGGCTATATATCCATTTAGCTACTATTCCCCAATTTGCTTGCTTCAAGTTTCTCTGCTAGTTTAAAAGTTTCTGCTCTACATTGTAGAGTTTCTCTGCTATTTTCAAGACTTCTCTGATAATGAAGTTTCTCTGTTACTTTAAAAAAAGTTTCTCTGCTAATATTTTATGCAAGGCTGCTATTTTTGTAAGCTGGTGTTTATATAAACTTTCTTTGTGCCACAATCGGGTAGCACAAAAATCGTGAAACCCAGCTACTGAGAAGAAAAAACAATATAAAGCAAAAAGTAAATGCCTTGCTTAAACATTTCCTTAAAAGTCACCAATGCTAACATTTTGCAATACATTATAATTCTCTTGTGCAACTGATTCATTCAAGCACTTTTAAGCACTTGGATATCTAACTGCATCCTCTCCTGACGACTAACTATCCGCACCTCAGATTCACCTTTCAGTGTGACCGTGCAATGTGCATGCATTTTACCCTGTTACCTTGTGCTGTCAGTTCTTTGAACTTTAGCGACCGTCATGATCAAGCCTCTCCATTTCCTTCTGTCCGCCGTCGCATCTCTCAGTTCTGCCAAATTCATTCCAGTTGTTTCATGTATTTCGTCCATCCACTTTTTCCTTGGTCGTCCTTGTTGCATTACAAATTTAATTATAATAATAATGCATACAACCCAGTTAATACACAGTTGCCTTCAAACTCCATTTCCAGGTTTGCTTGAAACAACTATTGGTGAATTTGTTGGCTGTAGAAAGTCATGAATAAGATTTATTTTATATGCCAACAGCATTTATTTGCATGTCCGTGCTTGTACTCAAGCTTACAGAGTTTTTGACTAGTGGCTTTTGAATGATGCTATAAGTTTACTCTAATGGTTGTTAAGTTATCGTTTTTATATTTTCTTCAGTCAACAAGAATGCTGGTCTCCTGCAACCAACCATCATCAGTATTTATGTTATGTACCTGACGTGGTCTGCACTTATAAGTGTTCCAGCTCAAGAAGGTTGGGCTTCTTTTACAGATGTATCAGGTGTATCATATATTATAGATGTAATGTAATGTAAGTGAACATTTATATAGCGCCGCTCAAAATCAGCTCTCAACTGGCGTCAGTGCTGGCGTGGGCCGGCAAACAGGAAGGTCTTACGGCGTTTCCAGAACTGGCGGGTGAGAGTGCTACTAATTCCAGACACAGGGAGATGATTCCAGACGCAGGGAGTAATATATTGTTATGAGCTCGTTGCCTTGTCCATTCGACATTTATGAATAATGAGGAATTTCGTGAACTAATGACAAGTCATAGCATAATCCTATTCATTGTTACAATCAGCTATGTCCTGTTATAACAAAGAGTGTTCAAAACTCTATACTTCAGTCACTGATTGTATCACCACCATCCCAGATGGGTGAATGGATACAGTCATGCCGTAGATCACACCCACCATTGCAAACATGTGCAAGGCTGTGGACACATATTATTACAAAACACGTGAAACCACCTGTTAATGATGAGCTGCATTGGTTTGCCATGCATTTTAGTACACGCTTGTCATTTTTTAAAAGGTTTTTTAAAGGGTTAACATTTGCCTCCAAAATATCGATGCGTAAGACGTTTGACTTCAATCACTTTGTTGAGCTGTATCAAATCAGAGAATATTTCGATAGAAAGTGCCTCATTAATTCCTACACACAGTTTCATTTGAATTTTATTGATCTTTATATGACTCTTTTAAGCATGCATTGTGTGTTATCAAGTTTGGTCTTATGCAAATTAAAATTAATTAGCTTTGAATTTGATGATGGCTTTTCTATTTGTAGTTGGACCAGGTGACAATGGTTATCAGAACTTCACTCTCAATGGAACTCAATATGTTGCTTGTGGCCCTCTTGTCACAAACCAGACCTGGCAGAAGGCATCTGGATATTTGGGAGCAGTTCTTATGCTGTTCATGGCCATCTATGCCAGGTAAGCCTTAGATAATCTCAAAAATATTTCTTGGTAATGTAATTATATACCTAAAATGTAATTATATACCTAAAGTGCACTACGTGTAGGGACCCCACATGAAAGGATCATGCCCGATAGCGCATTGGATAACACCTGGCATAGAGAGCGAGAGGTACCGAGTTCGAGTCCCGTAGGGTGGACATGCTTTGTAGGCTGCTATTAGCGCCGTGTATTGCAGGCTGTCTGTTCTGTTAGTAGTTAAGATTTATGTCTTCTGTCATTTGTGTTCTTGTGAATTGTTTCAATTGCATAATTGTACACTGTAACCGGTTGCAGTACTTTGTCAACCGGATTGTTGAATAAACGAAAATATTATTATTGACTCTTTAATGTGACGAGTTTCTCTGTAATTACATATTCACCATGAAATAATGGTCTCTGTAGAAGCAGACTGTTTTATTTTAGTTTCTTCTCAAGCTGTTTAGGAGGTTACGACTTAAATTCACTGTCGGAGCTATTGATAAGTTGCTGTAGTAATTTTTGCATAATTTGCTATGACACGAAGAATACAGTCAGTTCATTTAGTTTATGGCTTTTCATGTCAGTTTTTGATGACTACATTATGATATTTTGTAGCTGGACGACCTCTAAGAAGAACGGTAGATTTGGAATAAAAAATTCCTTCACTGATGTAAGTTTCTTATTCCATCAACTTAAGTGCAGATTGTTCATTTTGACTGTGATAGTCTCTGTCTGAAATTAGTTTCCCCATTTTTCATTCATTAATTCATTACAAAGATTTATATAAAACACATTAAAGGCTACTACTCAGAAGTTCTCCCGACCCCAGCACGGCTAAAAAGGACAGTTTTGAGGTTAGAGTAGAATGTATGAGAATGGACCCTGGGAAGCAAACGTAGTTCCAAACCGAGGGCCAATGACCGAGAAGGTGCGGGTCTGTGTATGGCAGTCAGGCTTTTGTGTCTTTTGTTATGGCATAAGTGATGACATTTCTGTGGTTAAGTTCTTTTGTGTGTCAGAATACGTTAAGAGCTAGCTGTAATATTTTGACTTGATTTACTCATGTGTTTATTTAAATAACAGACTTTTCAGATGTCATATTATGATAGAATTCTTGACTTGTCTGTAAATGTCTTTTATTATCAATCAGTGTTATCTCAAGGCTGCATACATGCAACTTTTCAGATGAGGTGCTGAACTATTTGTTATGGAAACACAAATTCTGTGATTGTTCATGTTTGTTATAGCTACTGGAATATTTAGCCTACTTTGTTCAGAAGATCACAACAAAGCACAATGCTAAACAATACATATCCACCTAAACAACCTACACGGTCATCTGGCACGCATAATTGCACGCATAATTATACTCTGGGGCAATGTCTCAATTAACCTATAACAGCATGGATGTGCCTTTGAGCCTAACGAACACAGCTGCATGGACTCTCAACCCTAGCTTCTAAGTGATGAAATTCCTGTGATTAAGTTCTTTAGGGTTCATTCCTTATATGTGACGTCGACTGAGACTTGTCGCTTTCTAGATCAGCCGGAAATTGGTCTTTTTCGTAATGCCATGATTATTAATTTTTGCATCTAATTACTGCATCTGAAGCTAATAATCACTTTATAGCGAGCTATATTAGTCCACATGATGCATTAAAGCCAAACATCTGGTATTAACTCATTTGGTAGAGACAGTTTCATTATTTATAGGTTATTTCCTGCCAAATGATATTTTATATTTTCTTTAAAAAGTGCATAAATTTTGGGCCAAAACGTTCAGAAATTTTTACCATGATTTTCTGACGGTATAAGCTTATCAAAACTTAATAAGTCCATACCCGACAAGTGGTCCTTCTCTCGGCCGATGTCACATTTTAAACCATTTGTGTTCAAATAAAATGTTGAAACATCTCTCCAATAGATGGTTGCAAGTGTGCAAACTGTGCATGGTACATGGTCAGAAGTCTTCATTTTCATAACAGTCACTGTGTTGTGAATTGCACTTGTAGCCTTTAGTGTACTTGTCTGGATAGCTCTACAGGTTTTAATTCCTTATATTAAACCATTTGTGTTTAAATTAAATGTTAAACAGAAATTATCTGGTAGCAGCTCTTTTACACAGCTTTTGGCTAGGAAAACACACATTTAGAAATGATTGAATTGTTTTGTAGGATAATGATGCTGCCTGTTGCTGTTGTTGCCCAGGCACAGGTAAGCAATTCAGGAGATGATTATTTTTTTAGTTCATTATTAAATTGAAAAAATTTCATTTAAATAGTATGCTTCTTAGTGACTGTTTAGAAAGAATTGTAAATTCTGGGTAGTTTGATCCTGGAAATAAAATGTACTCACTTGTCCTGTTACTGTCGGTGACACTAATTTGGACCTTGAAAATACTAATTCACTAGAAGAATTGTCATCAAATACTAAACTATGACTTATAACATGCATTATTAATACTGATGTGTAACTGGGAATACATATCCCAACTGAATTCAGCTTTAGAATACAATCATAGTATATTGCTTTATATGAGTGCAGATGCTATTATTTTAAGCAGTTTTCAGTGCATCCAAGACGCTTGCAGCCCTAAAAATCTTTTGGTTAAAGTCAAAAAGAGACAATGGTAGTTAAACAATAGAATGGCTGATTGTTGGAGTACTCACTTTTTATATATTTTTATTATAGAGTATGTAGATTTGAATCTTCCCTAAGATGATTACTATATCAGGGCCTTTGAACAAGTTCATTTCATCTGTAGTAATGCACATGTCAGAAGAGGCACACTTTTAGAAGTGTGTGTTAATCAACAATTCGTTTGTTAAAAAAAACTGCAGAATTCTCTTGGTAATGACATAAAAATTGGAGGGTAAGGGTGGATATTTCATGCAGTACTTCCTAAACTTACTGTACCCTTGTGGTTCAGGCTTTTAAAAGACACTCAGAAGTGCTAATGCTAATGGATATTGGAGGAAAACGACTTGACTTGTGTAAGTTGTGCTAGATGCCGACATGTTACTGGTGCCACTGTGTGTATACTACTATACTAGTTAACAAGATTCTGTCATTGCTGTTGGTAACTGTAGCGAAGTATCGCACAGAAGACCGTGGGGATCAAGGAATAATTGATGATGAAGCTGAAAAGGTCGTGTACAACTACTCATTTTTTCACTTCATCATCGCCATTGCTAGTCTCTACATCATGATGCAACTGACCATGTGGTACAAGTAAGTAACCGGTTTCTTGAAATTCTGCTTATAAATCGTTTGCTTATTTTGATACTTTATAGAAACAAATCAGTTGAATTGCTTTAAATAAAAGAAAATCATGAGTTGAACTTTGTATGTGTGATACGCATGTATTTGGCTACTGTTATTTGTATGGTGTCTTTACTTTTTAACATAGGCACCGACTTTTGCTTTTGGCTCTGGGTGCATGGGTTTGTCTACCCCAGGAAAATTTTTATTTATGTGCAGGCTGTGAGATCGTGCAATATTGGGTATTTGTGAAAAATTCGAATTTAAGGTCTGAATTCTTCTGGGTGTGACGCACCAATGGCTTCCAGAGAGTCAGCGCCTATGACCTTTAGAGTCACATGAGGGCATTTTAAATGGCAATTGCCTTTGAAGTTAATGGCCCGTGCAATGCCAATGAAGGTTAAATAGGAATAAAATGTTTGGCAAAACTATTCTTGGGTTACGTCAGAGATGTTGTCTGTGGATGATTGAAGGCTATCTGCAACACAGGAAGGAAGGGTACTGCAACGAAGTCAATATATGTCAGTTTGCTGTATTTATGAAGGCTTTGAACAAAAGGTTACTACTCAGAAGTGCTCTCAACCAGTGATCCCGTCCTTAACACAAAGGAACCGGAACGCCAGCTGCTGGCACCATGTTAATCTAGCTAAACACTGGATGAAAATAATGTAAAGAAATGTTACTGCCAAAAAAGAACCGGAATGCTGTTCCGGTCTCAACAAATCCCTGCTCCCAGCCGTGACAAGGGGCAATAATGAAAATTTTGCTGTGTTCTGTTTTCAGTCCTAAGGAGCCGATGTTGAACCTGAAGACGTACGGAATGAACCTGCCATCTGCCTGGATCAAGATGGCTTCCAGCTGGATCTGCATTGTTATGTATGTAGTCACTCTGCTGTGTCCACGCTGCCTTCCAGGACTGGGAAGCGACGGATCAGACGGCGCTAGCAGCAAAGGAATGCTCGTCTAAGATGAATGTTAGACAAGTTATCGTGAACAGGTCTGAAGAACTTTCGAGCGTTTGGTTTGAAGTCTAAGTCAAGGATTGTCAGTGCATGTACCGAAATGGCTAAGTGTTTAATCGGTATTGCCTTGGCACATGCAGACAGTGCTTTGTTTTATCCTGAAGTGCTTAAGGCTTTTAAATCACAGAGTATGTCTCCCATGACTTGTTTTATTGACCTCTGTAGTCCCAGTGCCGTGTTCATGAAGTGCAAGCTCATCTATGGTTAATGGAAGTCAAGTTAGCATTTAGAAAAAGGTGAAAGAATTTCAACAAATTCTAACCTTTTAGTAACATCAACTGATGCCATATATGCTAGAGCAGGAATAGGTGGACCATTGGCTTGCATGCCTAATATGGCACACGTAAAATGTTTTGGGCACGGAATTCAGAGCGTCCCCAAATTTCTAACTTTGAAATACACAATCACTTGGGGAATCCACATTTCTTTTATGAGGGGTTCTATTGTAAGAGCTTTCTAAATCATCTTTGAAATAATGTCTTTTATTTATTTTTTAATGCTTTGTCGATTAAACACTATATGAGAAAATAATTATGTACTGCGGAAAATTGTGGGAGTATTGTTTACATGATTTAGCAGCACTTTTGGCATGCGTCCTTAAAAATGTTCGCGAACCATGTGCTAGAGTCTTGAAGCTCTTTGGAAAATCCTATCGATGCAGTTTCTATAGTTGCTTGCTGTAGAAGTGTTACCTTATGTGTAAATGATTTTATTACTTATATTCCAGTGTTGTGACACTGGAATGCATTGTTGAACTTTTTTATTGTTGTTAAACACCTGACATTTATACGATTTGTTATCAACTTTGTTGAAAACTTGCTGCAGCTGTGGAAGATGAAATTTGATGACCAATTTTTATATGCAATAATAAGGTTAACAGTAACAGATTGGTTCTAAAATAGCTTTCATCTGTTAGTTAACTATTTTTGGCATATTTATAAAAGATGATGTATCGCAGTGTATAATTTTAAAATATTTTAAATAATTGTTACAGTTTATAATAATTATTTGTTATTAATAATAATTTATATTTTATAATCTAAAATTAACATTGTTTGTGTATAATTTTAAAGTAGGTGAGTAAATGTTTGAATTGAAGAGATGTGAAGCAGTTTTAAATTGGTAACAAGTTCTGCTTGAAATGTCTGTGCCATTTGATGGGGGGGGTCTTTAATATCACTTTTGTTCATTGAGGGCTACAATTTCATGCAGTTGCTGTAAGTTATGTATTTTAAAAAAATGCTTTTCACCTTGTTGCTTGCAGACGTTGTGCTACATGTATTTATCTTTAGCTCTGAAATTTGGGGCAGGAATCTATTTTAGGAGTATCTTGTTGTAACAGCAGTAGTCAGAACGGTTTAGCTTTGTATGAAATATTTGTCTATCTTCTGTCTCCATGAAAGTGAAGTGGCTATTGACCAATCAAATGCAAGGCCTTTCACCTCCGTGTCCTGAGTTTGTTTCCCGGTGTATGAACAAAACGGTCAGTTTCTAGGTGCATCGTAAGTTTTTCGGTTGTATGGTTACTGTTGTGTTTGTGGTTCTGATAAATAATTAATTGACTTCTGTCATGCCTTTGAAGGCCAATGTATGTTGCGAATGAGTTGGTTACCTTTATGCGCTCTGATGTGGATAAGTTACGCTACTATCGAGTGTTGGTAACTCTGGTATGTTATTACAGGTATCCTTTTGTAAGATATAAATATTGCATTTGCGTAATTACTGAATCAGTAATGATGTAAAAGGGTAAATGTGTTACATAGTAACTATGTATCGTGCCAGATTTTTAAGACGTGGTTTGGTGTTGTCAGTGAGAGGAGGGGGTCTTTAGCTATCACTTTTGTTCATTCAGGGCTACAATTCCAATAACTGGTAACCTGAATTTTATGATCAAATCAGGCTGTTTCTTCTTGCCAGTTTCATTCAGTGCGTGGCAACAGAGCATATGGCCTCTTTGTAAATTTATTTTGTTAATTTGTCGCCTTCTCATAAATCTTGTATAGACGCTGAAAAGGAATTCTGTATTTGGATTACCTTCATATTGACTTTGTAATTAAATTGCCACATTATCATAGGTTTTTTGGATAGGTATGTTTCTACAATGCATTTAAGCAAATTTATGGTTGTGTTTGAAGAAGCAGTGTGTGTGGAAGTTGATGTTTTATGATTTTCGTATAGAATGCATGTTAGCTTTTCATTGCATGCTTATAATATTGTAGTGGAAAATGTTAATATATGTAATCTGTTTGGTATAGGCTGGACTATTTCGTAGAAAATAAAACATTGTGTTAACTGCATTTGTATGTGACAAGACCTGCTGTGCTTATATGCTCCATTAAAAATATTAGTGCCAAAGTACGTACAGTTACTATAGTACATCTGATTGGAAGAGTAAGCACTGCTTATTTGAACCCATTTACAGTGTACAGGTTTGTGTTGAGAATGGAGACTGTTTTTATATATTGTAGATTTAAGTTATACAATGTACATGTAGATTTCAGCATTGCCTAAAGTTAGGAATGTACATAGTTTACTTCGTATAGCCGACTATTGTACTCATTTTGTAAACATTATTTACAACATACTGTGCATGCAACAGTCCTTCATTTTAGGTAGTTTGTTTCTTAATTTGGTGTGTTAGAATTTATTGCATGTGTTGATGTTTCAAAGATATTGTGAAATTTAGGACCGAGGTTTTCCTATTAGATGACTGAATGGTATCCGAGTTTGACCACTGCATATGCTGTCTAGTTTTGGGTGGCAGGTCTTTGTTTTTGACCTTTGAGTCAATTCTTGCTTAAAATTCTGCTAACTGTAAAGTCTGGAAACTGAGTTGATCTTTTTAATTTATGCCTGATAGGGGATTTTTTATCAATTCAAATCACCCACACTTCAATGCACACCTTGCCATGATGCTTTTCTCTGAAGGTCTGTGTTGTAGAGCGTGCTGCAGATCGCAGTTTGCTTCCCAATGCTGGCTTATTTCAGAGATAAAGATCTCTGGCTTGCAAGGGTACCTTGAATGGCGTGGCGCCCATTCAAAAGGGCAAGGGGTGGTGAAGGATCTCGCCCGTTCAATTCATTGAAAAATGAGGAGGGTGGAGGCCATAATACGGTTGCTATAGAAAAATGTGTACAATTAGTCTAGTCGCTTTTGCTTAACCTCAAACAAAAACAGCTTAATTAGGCTAAATATTTCTTTCGAGTTGTACAGACACTTAATTTAATTTCCTTCTATGCATTTTTAACATCAGTTTTGTTTCCTTAGTGATGTGTATTAGGCCTAAATGCTTAAGAAATATGTGTTATAATTTTACTGTCTTTTTGATTCATGAAATAAAAAGCTGCATCACGAAATGGCAGTTACGAACTTGAAATGCCTACACTGTTTGTTGGGCACCAACGAAATATGGTTTATTTACGCTAAAGTTGTCTAAAGTTTGACCACATCCATACTGGCGACGCCTATCGCCGCTTAAAGGAACTGCTCACAGAGTCCCCCATTGCAATTATTCTGTTGCTATGATCAGCAAGTAGCTAGGTATATCATGTGCCATCCATTGTTCAATGCCTTTTGCTTCAGGTTACTACTAATATTTGTTAAAATTGGACTTGTATGGAGGCTAATGTGGTCCCAATTACTGCCCTTATATAGGTTTGGTATGTTATGTAGGAGCCATTTTGATCCCAATCATTTGGTCTGATATAAGTATGTAAGGTGTGTATGTATGTATTAAAGCATTTATATAGCGCTTATAAAATGAACCTCTTAGGCACATCATACATATAGGTACCTAACCAATCAGACAGGCATGACTTCAGGTACAATGCAATGAGAAAACCATGAACCTTGGCCAATTTGTCTAAGATTTGATTGAATCCAGAAAACAGTTTCTGAAGTTACTAAAACATCTGGTTAAAGTTTAATCAAATTAGAACTAAGAGCAATGCAATCAAAAATGTGCAACATGCAGATTGCACAGCTTCGTTTCAACAACAGCTTTAGATAAATTAAGAGAGCGTTGGCATACTTCCACTTCAAGTTGACTGGAAAACAAAGGCCATACAATAAGACAAAGGCCTTACAATAAGACAATAGCCAGAGATACAAAGAACAATAGGCAGATAAGCTAAAAATGCTCATGTTGTTTGAGACACAAAAAGCTATGGAAAAGAAGTTGAAACATACATTCAAAGCCTAGCAGCATAATTGAAATTGAATACCTACAAGTGTAGTTTGAAAGAGTGGCAAGCTTAAATCACGTACACATGTACAGCATGTCCAATTCAGTTCAATATCTGATATAATTTTTTTAGGGTAAACTGCATGATAAAAATCGTACCGATCTTGCCTATTAGCTGTCTGATACTAACTGAAGAGGCCTAAATGCTTGGCAGTTTGCCCCATGGGAGCATTGAATTCAAGTAGTTTGCCACATCGCATTGTAGGCTGTAGATACACTAATTATTATTTACCTGATGGGAAAATCAGACTAGACGTACAAACTGTAAACACACACATTGGTCTATTCAAGTCTTTTCCTCGACAGCCGGCTGGTTATAGCTAGGTCAAGAAGGTTAACAATTACTAACTGTACAGTGACCTGGCCAACAACGTTAACAATTATTATTACTGTACAATGACCTCGACTTCAAATCTTGTTATCACATGCTTGTCACGAATGAAGAAGCATACTGTGGCACAAACAGCTAAGCTAATAAATTCATAAAAAGTGGCATAGACAGTAAGATGCACCAAGAACTCAGTTACTAATATCTCCCCGACACAACAATTGCCATCTTTGGAGATGAATAGTTGGATATCATACAGTTCTGACAATGCAGTTACTGACTACATTCACCAACACAACAACTCCAAATGTTACAAATGACTAGAGACTGAAAAATTCCCTCTGGAAGAAGCATAGCTCTTCAACAGAACTTCAAGAAGTTTCATCTATGTTCCTTGAATTCTGACAGCCAACACACTTCCAGAAATAACTGGCAAACAGTGCCCTTCACATCCGTAAATGAACTAAACAGTCACGTGTACAATTAACATAAATAACGTAAATCAGATTGAAAGCATCCCAAGATATCAGGTAGTAGTCTTAATAAGAAATCGTACAATATAAATGTCCCAACTACATTAAATTTCAAGTGCAGCTTTTACCAAGACAAAGCTGAACACAGAATTGCTGATATTACCGTTATCAAGAGGTTCAAACTCTATGCCTCTTGACTGACAGTACGACACATCAAACATTATATTCATGCAGTTATAAGGGGGTAGTAACTGCATGAATACAATGCCAATTCCGACATAACAAAGAACAAACCTAATCCATACAGCCTCCTTACAATGCATACTTGTTATAACGTGCTAATCAGCATGGATCACAGAGCCAGTATTAAGCAAAGATTTAATGTATAGTTTAAATGTGTGATCTTTGCAACACATTTCTGCTTCATGTGTAGAAATCTGTGTGCATACACGACGGTGTGTGGACATTTGAATTATGGAAGGTCGAGTGACTTTAATCCCTGTAATGTCCTAGCCAATTGGATCTGAAGTATAGAAGACGATTTCTGGAATCTGTCCATCTTCAACTGACGTTCCGTTGTTATTGCCAGCCGCGTAGGTGAACTGAAATATCACTTTTCCACTTGCCACCGACTCGTGGGTTACCTTTCTTAGGCCTTTTGCACCATAGAAGGAGTCTGGGCCCTGGAAACAGATCAACAGTTATAGGTACTTCACAATGCTATCGTCTGTTATTCAAGTCCTGCCAGTTGCAATGTCGTCACCAGCAAAATCTTGAGCCTGTAGTCCACTATGACAAGCATTTAGAGCTGCCAACTTTGGATTTTGCCAATCCGGGATGCTCACAGTCATTCGATATGCCATTTACCAATACCAATGGCAGGTTAAACAATCTGTTAAAAGCTACAATTAGATTCAAACTACACACAGCAACGGTGTTGTTGCCATGCCATTTCAGAGAGGATAGATTACTAACCTAACTACCGGTACCCACTATTGTATGGCCACTCTGTAAAACTTATTTACGGCTGGCTGTTCGAGTTTAGTGTGCAAAAACAAGGACAAAATTCTGTGAAGTGGATATTTACACCGAGTTCTGCAACAATTTGGGGTCAATCCAGAACATGACATGCACAAGGCCAAATCCAGGACTGTTCAGGCAAATCCAGGATGGTTGGCAGCATTTACTTGCATTTAAGTTGCACACTTAGAAACATAATTTACAGAGATGCAAATGTGAAGTTCATAAAACATGATTCAAAAGCCCCGTTTGCCAAGACAGATTTATAAAAATCAATGTTTAAAAAATCACACACACAAATCCCAAAAACACAAACAAAACTAGAGTTTACAGAAGTTTGGATGATCATGACCATAATGACACATTTACACATTGAAGACTAACAACTAAGCAGTGCTGCCCTCTGCAATGCAAGCACTTTGGGGAATGAATGAATTTCAATCGGGTATCATACCTTTAGCATAGCAGAAGCTGTGTAGCTGATGTTTGGCTGAATTTCAACTGGTTCTTTGAACATCACTCGAAATGTGGACGTTGAACCATCAGACAGAAATGATGTGTCATTCAGACCACATACATGACCAGTATCTGTGTGAAGTATCTGAAGCACGTGCCAAACACATATATCTTCATGTACATAAATCCATCACACAATATGTTAAACTATCACAGAAAAAGCATGCTACACTCAAACCTGCCCATCCAGACACTAAGAGCCTTCATTTATATCGGTCCGCTTCATAATGGTAAAATATCACAGCTAGTACTTGACGCTCAATGAGGCAGATTTAAATACATGGTAATTTAAATACAGGACATACAGACAGTTTATTTGTACACATTACTGGATTCTATACTTCACTCAAGAACAAATGTCCAAACACAAACATACATACACAAAAGCTTCTACAGTTGTCAAGCTAATTTTTCATCAAAGCCAAATGCAAAATTACTCTATCTTTCTTATAAACAAACTTACATATTTTCTATGTAATGACTTTCAGTGAAAAAACCAATGTACAGTCATTATGACTCTGCATTTTATTACAAAACACACAGACCTGCTAAAATACAGGAACCCAAGTCAAAATGTCAAACTTCAGAAACTCAATAACAATAATTCAGTCTCAGTTTAACACTTTAATGACGAGACTGTTCTAAAAGTGACTGGGAAACCAATGCAATGCAGTTTGTCGTTAAAGTGTTAAGCAACTCCTCATAACAACGGAACTTAATTTTTTCCATCCTCGTTTGAGGACAAGACAATGAATGATTGATTAGCAGTACATCCTGGAAAAACAAATGAATGATTGATTAATATTTAATGTTCAGTACATCCTGGAATAACAATTGGCTGTTTGCCCACCTGAATGTTAACGATGTATTCCGCTGGAGACTGGATTGAACCATAAAGACCAAAGCCAACAATAAAAATCTTCCTGTTCACCATAAATCTGAAATTGAACAAACACATCACGTACATTTATATTTCAATGTATATATGGACATTCACACAAAGCATGTTTCCAGAACTTCTCAAAGGTTCGAAATCTCGTAAATGACGTGCAAGTTGCATACATACTCCACAAGAGAAATTCTGAGCATGGTATGATGAATTGATGCGTTGAGACTTTGAACTGATACATTGCATGGGCACATCGGCATGCATCCATCATCAACAGACTAACATCCCACACAGAACAACTTAGACTCTACTCTTAGCAAAGTATATTTAAGTTGGCAAAACCTGCTTATACTGCAATGCAGTACAATACAATACAGTTCTGTATTTGAGAGTGCCTTCCTTCCAAGTTCAGAAGTGCACATGAACATACGACAGAACATCGACGGCGCAGAGCAATTGCAAGTGAAGGACTTGCTCAAGGTCCGTAACCAGTAACTGCCTTGGACGAGGATCAAACCCGTTCTCTCTGTGTTACAGGCCGAGCGCTCTAACCAATCAGCCACTGTGCCACACTGCAACATCCTTTTAAGCATCGTAATATGCATTACAATATTTCAATTGAGCACTTAAATCTCAAATCAACTCACAATCTCATTACAACACCATTTATACAGTACAGTTCCCATGCTATCCGTGACACTAAATGCAAACAATCCGTTATCTTCGCTAAACTAATGACGTAATAGGCCCCTATTCAGCGGGATCCATCCCTTCAGGTGTGCCTATTGCTCCCACACATTAGGTCTTTATAACTCCGTTCACACATATAATATGCATGTACTATGGACTTATCGTTGTTTCATGCATTTGCTCTACCTTGGGAACAATAAATTGATTTCACTAATTGATTTGTCCTACTTGACAATGCTTCCATAGTTTCAGTGTAACAAACATAGATCGCAAAACTGTACATGTTGAATATAAAACATCTATTTGCTTCTGTTTTTTGTTGATATTATTCACCACAATTGAAATTATTTGCCACAACGACCATATCTCTCTTGGGTCCTGGAGGATTGCTCAGGCCAGCCCAAGATAAAATCTTTCAATCAGTCATGATTAAGAAACAATCTCATGACCCCCATACGAGAGTCCAATTTGCTCGTTATGTAGTGACATGCACTCCCAAACTCTAAACATCCAAGTGTGAATATTACATATCTTATAAATAAATACATAGAGCTAAATTTGGGTTTTAAGTACTCAAATAAAATATATGTATATTTACCCAGTAAATGTATGTATATACTGATAGATGTGTATTCAATACAAAATAACTACAGATGTAAACTGCTTAAGGTGTGATCCATGTAAACTTCCATCACTCAGCATGTTCAAAACACACGCCAAGTGACTCTTAAGGAATGTGATGAATGCAGAAAATAGCACTAGTATACTTGGAAGGCAGGAGTATACTTGGACATACATCTGCTCTGAATAAGACTTTAGTCAACAAACGTCAAAGTACCCAGCTGTGCAAGCTGTGAGATATTCAGCTGTTGATGACTGATTCATGTTTAGAACAGCCTTGCTACACAGACCTTGGTTTTAAAACATATAGTGTCTGCTAGCCAGGATGCTTTTAAAGCCTGAAGCAATTACTTGGCACATTATCACAACTGTAGACCGTGAAATTGATTTATAGTTTCCAATTTTGAAAAGAGCTAAATGGAAGTCCATTTACAGCCAAAATCAGTAATCAAATAAACAGCAGGAAGCAAAGTTGAAAGACCGTCATAATCATTACTTGTGGTTATTCACCCAACAAATGCAATAGCTCGAGGACCAAAAGGTACATTTGCTTTCCACAGCCAAGTTCTAGGTTCAAATCCAAGCATGTCAAGTAAAACTGACCACCATTTCACTGTCAAGCCATTCTAGCCTGTTAGGAAAGTTTGTCAGGTTGTTGCATTGAAGTTGTTATTGACTAGCACTTCTACCAAGTATCACTCTGCAGATGATGCCACAGAGCATTCATTCCAAAGATTTATATAGCGCCCCTTCAAGGTTACTACTCAGGAGCACTCCCGACCCAACCCCGGCTGAAAAGGATGGTTTTAAGGCTAGAGTAAAACGCATCTAAATGAACTCTAGGAATAAGGTGTAATGTTAATGGGAGCCCATTCCAAACCATGGGGCCAGCAACAGAGAAGGCGCGATGATGTCTAAGAGCAGTTCGCGCACGGGGAACAAGAAGTTCACCATGTGTGGAGGAGCGGAGAGCTCTACGTCCCTGCACATCCAAAGTAGAGCAGCATTGTTGTTAGAGGCACTCAGGCAAGTAAACATTAGTGACTACCGGTACCTTATCTGTTATGATCAGTACAGTAGATGATGATGGCTTCTAAGAAACACAGTGTCGTTGTCTCACCTTATCTTAAACAAATACATAAGTGGGTATCTTGAAGAGGAACTGTATAAATTTTGACTGATTGATTGATTGATTGAACTCTTTAGAACTGATTTACAGTGATTCGTAATTTCATGCATTATTCACCGAATGAATTATTCCACATTTTGTATTTTATTAAGTAACGCTTTGCTTAGTAATTGTAATTGCCTAGTAAAAGTAATTGGTTCCTTAAATTTAATCTAATGCATGATTTACATGATTATAGCAGCCTCATACTTAACACATATAATGTTAGTGAATAGTTGACTATTAGTTGTATCTTAGTGGACAACCCGATAATGGGCCACATTTTCACAAAGTGTGCTCTTAAAACTGAGAAATTCAAATAATCTTAGACAAAGTTAGGCATTGTTTATGATAGTTAACCAAATGATTCACTAAGCTTTCCAAAGCATAAGAATAACAAAAACTGCAGAGGTGAGCACATGTATTCTCCTGTGAGGATCGAACCCGTACTCTCCGTGTTACATGCCGAGCACTCTAACCAAACGGTCATCACACAATAAAACAAACTAAATTCACAATGCACCGCCACAACAAGTATGTAAGACAATAGGCAGATCACAGTAACAATCACATATTAATAAATATTTCTGGTACTGACCGTATTCTGTCACTGGTCCCACTGTATCCCCATCGGTTTTCGATTTCACAGAATCGCGAGACCACCTGCTCCTTGCCAGTCAAACAACAGCGCAGCACGTCCGAGAACTTTATGCGTGTCTTTGGAGTGACGGTGAAGTAAAGAAAGAGCTCTACGACTTCTCTGTCTGTCAGAATTCCCGACTGCGCCGCTCCGACCGCAAACTCCTCCACAGTCATCAGCGGAAAGCGAATGAGATAAAGCGCACGCCCGAGGACTTGGCGCTGGTTTTCGGGTGCAACAGGTATGCTTTGTCGACCGCACTCTGCTTCTGCCCATCGGGTTATAGCGGCAAAGAGTTTGCATTCCTTAATGCCGAGGGTGTCTCTCTCGAGGACGATGCACAGCGTTTCCAAATCTATGTCGGTAAAGCCGTCTGCGACGAGCGCTTCTGACGTTGTCTTGTCGATCATTTCCAGACACATCGCGGCCAACTGTGGCTCGTCGAACAGCCGAGCCTGCATGAGCAGCATGAAGGCGTTGTCACTGCTCAGGTGCTTCTTCAGATAATCGACGCAGCCGCGTTCCAAGGCGGGAACGGCATACTTCTTGGCAGCGTACAGAGAAGCCATCACAGTGTCTGGACCAATCTTCACCTCATCTGAGTAGAAGAAACGCAAGAGACACAGGAACGCGGCTGGTTCGACGTCGGGTAGCTCGATCTCTGCGTCCGCAGTTGCCATGCCGCCGTTAAACATGGCGTCGAAAACGGCGCTACCTATTGACAAAACAAATTTGTGTGCAGGAATTCTCTGCCTTGGACCATTTTTGCCGACCACGAAATGCACGTCGGCCATTAACTCATTGCAGAACATAAAGCCAAGTCTTTCTTTGACCGTGGCTTTAGTAGCTTGCCAGTTATGTGTCACAGGAACTAGTGGACTGTTAATTACCTTTCCACCCAATGCCAGCATTTCATTTGCAAGACTGGAGAGATGGGAAGCAGATTCTGAAAAGTTACTGGTGTCAATTGATGAGTCGCCTACTTGGTCCTCGTCAATAGCTACATTCTCACTGCCACTGTTAGCAACCCCGCCGCCTTCCATCGTACCCGCATCTGTCTTCCTCTCGAAATTTGACACATTCTGATTTCGACTTGAGTTCTGGCTTTTCTCGCGTGGCCTATTTCGAGCCTCCAAATCGTGTCTATGGTGCTGATGCAAGTGGTTCTTTGACTGAGAACTACCCGCAGAACTGCTGTGAGCAGCATTCGAACAAACCCGTTCGACCTTCACGCTTCTGTTTCTCAGGCTACGTTCTCTCTCAGACATATCTCTTGGAGTGCTTTTACGCTTGGGTGTACCTGAGCTTCTGCCCGTCGCCTGTGAACCTACACTGTTCGCTTTTTTGGGTCCCAGAGTTTCAGTAGCAAGTTCTGCAAGTGAAGATTTGCCTGAGTTTGATTCTGATGAAGCAATGTCACCGACAAGTGAACCAGCGTCACAGTGTTCAACATCTACAGCCTCTTCCACAGTTTCTGAATCTTCGTCGCTGGATGAATTGGATTCCTGGTTTTCATTGGCATCTGGCTTCTCACATTTATCCATCGGCAACATCCACAATATAAATCTTCACACATGATTTACTAGTATCTACAATAAAAAGTCACCAACCAGGATCAAAATAATATAAGAATAATACAAAGAGGGATAGTACTGGTAACAAGATAATTACGCAAGCGGACGACAGTTATCTTCTGACACCTGCCGTAAACAGCTGGACGGCCAAGTCCGAGATTGAGCAAGTAGCGACATGGGCTGAGACGTGTAACCTCACACTGAATAATGGCAAAGTCCTAGAAATGGTTGTGCTGACCCAGGACAGGCTGTCAGGATGACCAACCAAGTATAAGACCAGGGTTGGCAAGAGTAGAAAGTATGAACTACTGGGAGTAACAAGCACCTAACATCTCAGATTCGATTCACTTGTTAGTAACATTTGCATCAGGGCAAGACAGTCGATGTATGCCAACCGGATATTGGCCGCCCATGGACTAGGCAGATCATCATTGAATGACATTGTGCAAGCCACTGCAGTGTCAAGCATGCTTCATTCGACCCCCGCTTGGTGGGGATTCATTGGTCGGGAGGGTCGTCAAAGACAATAGGTACTATTGAGTAGACTGGTCAGAGCACAGGAAGGTAGAACGGCACCTTCCTGACTCTCAGCAAAGCTTCAAACAGCTTTGTAAGTGCATCGACTCCCATCTGTTTTCAAGCATCATTAATAACCCAGCGCATGTTGTTCACAAAATGTTACCTCCTATAAAACTGACAAGTTACCTCGCACACACAATAGAATAATCCCAGCAGCGGATACCTTAGCACGGAAAACATTTATGATCAGGATGATTTATTATAATAACGATGATTTATTCACGATTTCTTACAACTTTCAGGTACACCAAAGTGCGGTTAGCAGTTGGTTAAATAAAGGATATACTCACTTATTTACTTACTTACTTTCAGGTTCAACGCACACTTTAACACAATTTATCGAAATAATGCATACGTCTATTTCCAACACGGCTGGGCTATGCCTAAACTCCTTGGCGTCGCCAAGCAGTAATCGTCTGAGATGTTTAATCATAATAAAGTCTTGTGCGGCTCTCAGAATGACAAAACTGAGCGTATTTTCTTATGCAACGAAAAAATTATGTCTACGTGATATAATGGTGTGGTACGCAGACAAGATCAAAAGATTGACAGAGAAGTGCCAGAGTACCGTATTATACATCCAGAACAAGCCCAGTTCTGCAGTAATTAATGTTTCTTGCTCCACTAATTAATAGCCGTACCTGTATCATAAATGACCGATTTACGCTTTTTCACCCGAAAGTCGAAAACCCGCAGAATATACATTAAATTATAATATTATCGCTCGCGAAACACCGAAAACGCCATTGACAGGAATCTATTCTTAGACGACGACGCTTTCTCCGACCAAGGAGCGTATAAGACCCGGAGAACCACCTACAGGTCAAAATATGGGTTAAAATCGTTAAAAAAACTTAATCAAAATCACGGCGCGTGGATTAACTTATAATTTTACTTAAAAAATTTAGGTCTTTCTACCTCTTATTTTGTTCTGCTGATTATTAACCTATTTGGGTAGCATATAGCCTAGATATCAGCGTGTGCTCAAATCTGAATTTCGAGTGATGCCATAATTATAAATGTTCAATTGCAATTAGGCCTACAATTGTATCGTAATCGTAATTAGGATACGCCTAAATTGGGATATACTGTGTACAGTAATCTATAAGATCCTTGCGCATGCGATAGAAAATAATTGTCTCGTTATAAAGACCTAATTGTGTATTATCCTAGATTCATATGAGTTTTTCGATTGCGATTACATTAAACAAACTATTCGGTCTGGCAGGCTGTAACATATATCTATTAAATTTAATATAATTTAATAACACTACTAATTTATCAAAGCTATTAATTAGTCGGTACACTCTAAGACCTCTGATTAGAATATACATTTTTAATCACGATACGGTGTCGAGTGATAGATACTTTGATCCGTGGTAATCGACACAGCTTAATTTCCAAGCAGACTTAACAATATCTACATGTTGCCACTGGTTCACTATACCGCTCAAGGCTTGATTAGTATAAATCAAAAGTAAGTTGATTAGTTTGTTTTATATTGCAGATTTTTTAGTCACATTGATAGCCTTGACGATGCGCGATCGATCATATCATAGCGCTATAAAATCAAATCACTGTTTATTATAGAATCTCGTGCGGAATAAAAAGTTTTGATGTATTTTATAATTTTAGAAACTTAACCTAGTCATGAATATTGTGTACATTAAAATATATTATTACCTGTGAAAGTTGCCTTAAAGGTGATCTGCTTAATGTCATATACACTGTTGTGGGGTACATTGTAAATTTGGTTTATTTTATTGCCGATTGGTTGGATCCCTCGGCCTATAGCACGGAGAGTACGGGTTCGATCCTCGTCCGAACCAGTTATTCATTCATTCATTTATTCATTCACTCAGGAAATTTATATAGCGCCTTTTCAAGAACCCTACTCAGAGGTTTACTGTTACTGTGATGTTGAGCAAGTCCTTTTCTCAGTTTAGTTGCTATACGCCATCGATGTTCTGTCGTATGGTACTTCTGAACTTTGGAAGGGCAGGGCATTTAGTATCGTGGTGCATGTATTTTCGGGCGTGGGATTGTATTTTTGTGCTCCGCCGAAGTACGATGTTTTCTGGTGACAAACCCTAACCCTGCCATCTAACCATCCCTCACGATGTGTAGTAACCGACTCAACAACGCCTAAAATTGGGAGGAAAATACATGCACCACGATATTAAATGCTTGCCAAAGGTTACATAAAAAGGGGAGTGTGTAGACGAAGCGAAGGTAATGCAGTTTACATTTCTCGGACTTAAAGTGAAATCAGGAAAACGAGAGAGACACAGAAACGAGGGCAAGGGCATTGCGAATGA